>JAUUEB010161889.1:0-11169 GCA_032362205.1 Clione limacina
ACTGAAATAGGATGATTTAACCTTTTTATAGAGTTTTCTAAAAACAAAGGCTCCGGCTTCGTGTTATTTTTTAGAGTTCCGGCTTCGTACCCATGTCTGGTACCATGGTACCTCATTTGTACGAGGGACCACCCCAAACATACCAGTTAGTACCCTGGGTACTAACTGGTATTTGAATTTTGTTGGAGGGGACCACCACGGTACCAATCAGTCATACATGCCCGGCTTATATCAGATGACCCCCCCTGAATCAACAACTTTTTTCTTTACTTGCACATGTGAATTCAGACGTCATGAGTGTTTTTGATATAATAGTGAATTTAAAAATGGCCCATCCGTTTAAGCCATTTTTGAAGTGCAAAAAATGCGATCATTTTGTGCTTGAACAACCCCACAAAGTTATAAGTGAGTGTATAGAAAAAATTATTTGCCTATGACAAAATTATACTTATTTTTCGCTATATTCTTACAGTAAAATGCATTTGTTTGCCATAATTTTCTTCTTTTCTTTTCTATTTTCATAGAGGTATTGATGTGGTGCGCAACAAGATTAAGATGTTTGCTCAGCAAAAAGTTACCTTGCCGAAAGGACGTCACAAGATCATCATCTTGGATGAGGCTGATAGGTATGAATCAGCTGTGTCAATAAAAAAAAATTAAAGGCTTTAGTTCTTATCCAAAATTCAACTATTTTCTTATTGAGTAATCACATTGTCGCTTTACTTCATTTTTTAGAGGTTTAAAAGTATAGCTCAAGTACTAAGCGATACATACATCAGTGCTCCCAGTTTTAAACAAGGAAATCCTTGTTCAATAAATGTTTTCTTGCTTTAATGATGTCCTCTCTATATATTTTAGATGAGTTATAATAATGTTGGAGAAAAGTTATTTATGTGGATTGTTTATTGCTTTTTGAAAGATATCAATCAACTTCCATACAATTTGTTTTAATGCTTAGAAAAGATTTAAATAAAAATTAAAGAAAATTTTCCTCTTATGATTTTGCTGATTTCTTTGAGCATTTGTATTGAAAAATTATAATTCTTTATTAATCTGAACTGTCATATTTACTTTTGTTGTTTTTATCTTGTATTTGGCTTCTACTGAAGTCAAAGCATTGTTTTTGTGATGCTATGTTAAATGCATATTTATTATTATGGTAATGCTTCATCTTCAATAAACAAGATATTGATTATTTTTTTTATGTGTTGATAGAAATATTTAGATTGTGGTCCATTACTGGTTTTCTTTTTTTGTAATTAATATGTTATACCTTTTTTTCAAGTATGACAGATGGAGCTCAACAAGCACTTAGAAGGACAATGGAAATATTCTCCAAAACTACTCGCTTTGCTTTGGCCTGTAATTCTTCAGAGAAGATCATTGGTCAGTGTATATACATGAAAGAAATCTTTCCATGTCTAATGGTTTAAAATATACATTTTCAATGTATTAAAAATTGTATGATATTAACTAGATAAGGGCATTCAGTAAGTAGGGTTAATTATTTCTGAATCTGTGTAGTACTATCTCCATTAAACTTTATCAAATAACATGTTTAGCAATTTTTTTATATGGAAAAGGGAAGTAAGCAATTTGTTTTGACATTGTTATTGACCCAGCGGTATTTTGGCTCTCACCCTTTTGTCATTACCAATTGCAGGAAGCCCTATGAGGATGTGCAATTACGGCTTAATTGATAGTAATGCTCTCATACCAGTGTTGATCAGCTAATGTCAATTGAACTCTCTTACATTAACCTGACAGTGCAAAGATCACACTTAAATCTTCCTTCGCTGTCGTCTTTTTCTTGTTCATGTAAATTTTCTACTTTTTGCCTTCCAATTTTCAGATGTCAAAATTGTAATTACTATGGCATTGAATCTTTCTAGAAGCTTGCTGGTAGGGATGGACAAATCAATGTAGTTAATTATAATACCCTTATTGTTTAGGTATCATCCATCATAAGGTGATCTATGAACAATAAGCACACTTTCTCAGTTCCTTTTTTCCAAGACCCTTGTCCAAAGATACATACTTGTGGAGTCACACTAATAGTCCCATCGACTCTGAAGATTAAGCCAGGCTTAGTAAAATAGTTTTGCTTGAGTCTGAGATGGTAAAAAAAACTCATTTCATATTACATATATTTGGCATACTTGTTTATATACCTTATTATGAAACTCTTGAGCTAATATCGTTATTTTTCATTTGTAAAAAATATTCTATTTTTTAATGCTACAGGCTTATAAACAGATAAAAAGAATATACTGTTTAATAGAAAATGTTCCTGAAAATAAACTTTTAAACTAAGATATATTTATTAAACTAATCATTCTTGATCACTCTTTCAGAACCTATACAGTCACGATGTGCTGTTCTTCGTTACTCTAAACTGAGTGATGCTCAACTCTTGGCTCGTTTGTTAGAAGTTACAAAGGCAGAAGATGTCAGCTTCACAGATGATGGATTAGAGGCTATTATCTTCACTGCCCAGGGGGACATGAGACAGGTTTGCTTTTTATCTCTTTGGACTCATCGCTTTTGACTTCAGTAAGAATCTGAAATTTTTGATAAACCAATATTTCTAGTTATGTTCAAGTTGTGGAGGTTTTTTATGACTTATTTTAAACAGGGAAAGAAATTAATTAATCATGTTAATGCATAATCAATCAGTAAGGTAATAAAAAAAACTTACAATGTGAAAGCCATCTTTTTAAACTGTCACTTATTTACATTCATAGTGTCAAAACTTCAAAATGTTTAAACTTGTTTTTATATTTTATTTTAGAAGTACTCACTTGCCTAACCCCAATTTCTTTTTATGATATTTCAGGCTTTGAACAACCTTCAATCAACATTTCAAGGCTTTGGTCATGTGAATAGTGAGAATGTTTTCAAGGTGAGTTTTTTAGGCAATTTGAGAAGTTATTGTAATTGCATTGCAACAAAATGATACCTTCTGCCATTACTGGCGCGGGGGAGGACAATAATGAATAGAAAATATGAGTTTGAGCAGTTGTTGTTTTCATGGCATGTTCTTTAATTTAAAGTATTTCCCTCAACAAAGGCTTTTTTTGCCCTATCTTTTTTTATAACATATTTGACAGTCATCATCCAGTTTTGTCAGACTGAAATAACAAGATTGAAGAGAGTTTATTGAGCATATTGTTCCATTTGTTGTAACAGGTATACTGTGTGTAGTGTAAGTATACTAGACAAGTGCTTAAAGTCTCTGAGTTATTAGACTTTATCTCAAGTTCTGACTCGTGTCAATAATCTAAAGAGGATACAGTAGACTCTGGTTTTAACGAAGTCAACGTGACCAGATGATTTTTGTTGATCCGGAATTTTGCTATTTCTGTATTCACCGAAAACAGGGATTTTTAAAGGTTCTGTCATCACAAACTCTAGTGAGGGGACAATACTGTGTAACCATTTTACAACGCATTATTTAGTGATCATGTCCCTTTCTTGTAGCCCACCGAGTACCTTTTAGATGTTTTGTTTTTGAGAGGTGTTTCTTTTAATCTAGACAAAGATAATTTGTGCTGTATGCTTACTGAGATTTGTTTTACAACGTTGTCAATTGAACTTGACTTCTAATTATTTCATTATTTCCTTGAATCATTGGGATTTTATTTCTTTATTCTCAATTTCAAATTAGTAATATTATACAGGGCTTTTTATTTTGTTCACTATTTCAAAGATTTTGCTAAAAACGACTTTGTTATTCTCAAGAGTCTACTGTAACAGGTTTCTCACTAGATGATTCTTATATTTTTTACAATGAAACCTCTATGAACTGCTTCCTTATGAATCACTTAATATTTGAGTTTATCTATTGTAGAAAGCTGTCTTTTTAACTATATATAAAGTCTATTATTTAACAAGGTTTCACTTTAGAAAACATCAGTCAATGTCTATTATTAGTTTCCATTTCCCCTGCCTATTTTATTAATTGTTGCATCTGTAAAGTCATTTGTCCATATGTTTTTCTTCTAAGGTATGTGACGAGCCTCACCCAGTGTTGATCAAGGATATGTTGAGCCATTGTGTCAATGGTCATCTCGATGATGCTTACAAAGTCATGGCACATTTATGGCGTTTAGGCTACTCTGCTGAAGATATCATCATTATTGTGTTCCGTGTCTGTAAAAATCATAATATGCCAGAATACCTCAAGTTAGAATTTATTAAGGTAAATACCTTTTACTCATGTTGTCTTTTCTTTCTACACATCATGATGATCATTGCCATTAAGAGAATACAAACAAATCTGGATACAGGACCAAGTTCAAAATGGGGGAGAGAAATTATAAATAAAAAGAAACCTTTGGTTAAATTCAACTAGAACAGTAACATTGCTCATTGCTCAAATTCTGTGTAATGTTGATTGATATCTGAATGAGGCTAATATTTCTTATTCTTATATCCAGTTTTTATTGGATAGAGTTTGATATCACTTGGTTGCAATTTTGGCTAAATAAGTATTGATTATGAATCAATCACGAAGTAAAGATAAGCTACTTGTGTTCATGACTGCAGATTTCAAAATATTTACTGTGACAGAGCCGGAAATTTACTTTTTTTGGGTGCTGGCGACATCACACATATAATGATTGATTATAGCAGGAAAAAAAAATTTACTTTCAGTATCAAATTTACTGTAGCAGTGCTGCCAAGTTGCTAGGTATCTGCAGTCATGCTTGTGCTAGATGTGTGTGATTGTTGCATTGAGCTTATCTTACTCATTTAACTTCTGCAACCATTTGTGAAATGAGTTATTATATCATATCTCACAGAAAAAACATTAATAATTAATTCGTCAGTGGCATTCAAATTTTTCACAGATATGGTCAAGTCTCAGGTGGTCAATGTATGACTTGTGAAAATCTCACACCAAATGGTCATTCTTTTCATTAAATATTATGATACCACATGTATATGAGATCTTGAGCTCAGTAAACATGTAATTAAAAAAAATGTTATTAGACTTTGCAAAGTTGCAAATCATAGCAGGTAAGATAGAAGAAGAAAGCTTATGTTTTCTTCGGAAAAAGAATCAATTGGTACCCAAGTCAATTTGACTTTACTCATATTCAAATACGTTTTTTCTTTTATTACAGGAAATTGGATACACTCATATGAGATTGGCAGAAGGTGTTCAGTCTTTGTTGCAGATGTCTGGGTTGTTATCAAGATTGTGTAGGAAGTCAGCAGAACCAAATACATTGATGAAATGATCATGTGTGCATTTTTTGTTTATGATAGGAGGGACAAAAGAAGAAGCTCATCAATAATTTTCTCATATTTGTTCATGTTATTGATCTTGCTGTAACTTGGGATTGATAACTTTTTATATCATTACCCATTTCATTTTGAAAAGTCTCTAAATATTCTCAACAATCTCAAGACCAGGTTTTGCTGCTTTAGATGTTCTGCACAGGGTTCCTTTTGTTCTGTGTGATTACACTGCTTGTTAAAAGTGGCTGCAGATCTCTTAACTTAAGCCAGTTGTACTCAATTCTATTCATGATTGAAGACCCAACAAGCCTGTGTCCAGAGTAGCAATTATTTCCATTACCACCCGACTGCCTCCTTATCTACTGTATCATACCTCAGACACTTTAACAGAGATGAGAATTTTCAGGGATGTCCTTGATTTTAGGGATTTTCTTCATATTTCAATAAAACGCAATATGGCTTTCAGAAGTTGAAGTATTTGACCTAATATGAAGTTTCAACCTGTTCATTTAAGTTTGGTCAAATATATACACTTGTACCAAAAAAAGTGCCCTCATGCTTATGTACTCGCATAAAAGTTTGGGGATTTTTTGGGGGATGAGTTATCATCTCTGCTTTTAGTCTTTGTCAATTTTCTTGATCGCTGCACCCTTTTCCTTGATTGGCCCAGCAATTACAGATAAGCAGAAATAGTTGCTACCCTGACCTTTCTAACATACTAAGCTGGGCTATTTGTTGTGTGGATCGAGTCACCCTTTAATTTTTAAGATCTTTACAAGTCTTATACTTGTCATATGAAATCAAGTATTTAACTGCTATTGTATGTCCAGATATGCACAGGCCCAGCACATCAGTCGCTGGCAATGGTTTTCTTGTAGACAATTCGATCTCAATTGCCTGAAGAGACAATGTGTTGTATAAGAGTTGTTTCCCTTCAAGGTGGATTGTCAGCTATGACTCGTAGTATTTGGGCAGATATTGCTATGATCTAAAGTTTATTGGCAACATACTGATGGGTGCTAGAGTTAGCACATTAATTTACTATGATATTGAACATAGTAAATAAATGTGTCTGAGACTGTTTGAATTGAAAATAATATGTTAAATTGTTGCTGTTTTTGCCTGCTGCTCATGCTAGAAATAGCACTATGAGCTTTGTGACAAACTTTATAAAATGCAAAGTTGATAATAAATTGAATGAATAAACTACACAATAGTTGTTTTATTGACGATGTAAACTGATCATATGTAATGATGATGAGAAGCAGTGGTGAAAAAATTGGAAATTGAATGTTTTCTCCATACAACAGAATAAGCATATGGGCAGTTTAGTTGGTAGTTAGATGGTTGCAAGGGGGGAAGGAACTATCTCCCCTTTTCAAAAGGTGTCATAATTGGGTTGCCATCTCGGCTTATAAAAAAGCTAAATTCATGAAATATGTTTTTTTTACTAGGGTGTTCACTCGGAAGAACTTCTTTCTACACTTTACACTTGAATGATGTTTTTTCTAGATATTTGAACAAGAGTGAAAAGAAATAGATCTGGTAAGTCAGAGTCGTCGGTAAAATTCATGAGTTGTTGTTTTGCCCCTTCTTGGATCAAAGGCTGTCTCGTTAAAAACCAAGGGTGATCTATACAGGAGCTGTATTCAACCTATGCTTCTGTATGAGAGTAAAACCTGGCCTTCTAAAACGGAAATCACTCAGAGACTTGCCAGAAATGAAATGTCTATGGTCCGTTGGATGTGTGGTGCTACCATTAGAAATGAATCCTCCAGTGAAGGACTCCTGACCAAAGTTGAGGTCACCCCTATCACAGAGCTAATGCGCCAGAGTAGGCTTCTTTGGTATGGCCAAGTGGCAAGGAAAGATGAGAGCAACTGGCTAAAGAGAATCCAAGAAGTGGAGGTGCGTAGGTAAGGGCCTTCCTCCCGAGGACTTCAGAACCAAACGCCTTACACCAGAGATGGCACAAGATCATCATGTTTGGCGTAGAGCGATTGCATTGTGAAAAGTCAAACCCACTCGGTACATATGACTGAGAATATGGACATACGACTATAAATGTTGACGATGATGTTTGACTCACAGAAGTAGGTCTGATGTCTGTATAAATAGGAACAAGTTTTTATCTCCTTGACTCATTTTCAGATATTTAGAAAAAAAACATATTTAAGTGTTGCTTCCGAACATTGATAAAGGACAGTATTCATTCTTTAAGTGAAGTACAAAGCTTAAGCTGAAGTCCACGGGATTGGCATTTTGCTTTATGGTTCAATTATGTAGTTGATTCTCAAAGAAGTTAAAGATTTAGTCTTGTAAAGTTTTGCTGGTTTTGAACTGTTAAGCTTTGATTGTACATCAGTTAGGGATGAGAGGGCCCGATTTCAAAGGAGTGGAAGGCTCGTTATTCGCAAGGTTAGTGTTTTTTGTATTTATTGGATGGAAAATAGAAATTAAAATTGAATAGTTTTGTATGCAACGTTATAACATTCACAATTTTGACTCGATTGACACAAAATGTTGGCAAATTGTTTGTAGATATACCCAGACCTGCAGTCATGGGCGTCACCAGGATTTTTCCAGGAGGGGGCAAAAAGATTTTTTTTTAATGTTGGAACAAAGCTCCCATCCGAGCCATGAATGGGGTCTGGTGAGCCTCTCCTGAACGTTTGTATACTCATCGATGGTCAAATGGATATATTTGTAAAATGGTTCAAACAAAATAGATAAAAACCTCAAGTAAACGAAGCATGGTGCATGTGTTGAGCTAGACATTTTTGGTTGTTTGTATGAGCAAAACGAGGTGAACAAATTGAAATATGATGTTAAATGGCACGTTTAAAAGCCATTTCGTGATCCGGTGGGGCTGCATCCTATCATCCCCCAGTCTCCACCCCTTGCATGGTATCACATTATGAAAAAATACCAGAAGTTAAAAAAGGAAATGTATAGCAAGGAATATATTCTTATGAAATTAAAGTATGATATGATATGATGATAATACAAAACTTTAAGAGTATCAAATCCTACTATTTAACAAGAGAACTCATTTAAATGACAAAACGATGAGAATCATTGTATAAAAAGTTATCAGTAGGTATTACCTACAGTGTGTAGAATACATACATCTGGTGTTAAACATAAACTCACAAATTGATTTGTCGCATTCCTCATTTAACAAGATAACTCTAGTCAGTGTCACTTTAGATCGTTTTATTATGTGAGTTGACAGTAAAATATGCAAATTTTGTCTCAGTATTCTTTGTTAAAACTTGGAAAAACTATGATTTATGTTGTTCTTTGGGATAATCTGTCAGATCTGATTTCTATTTTTAGTGGCCAGGAATATAGAGTTAAAGATACGGAAAATAATTTCGTGAAAATGTTCAGTTTATTATCTACAGGTCATGCTCATGGAAAATATTGAAATCATTCAAATGAAAAGGAGCATTTTAAGGAAGTCTCATTGCTAAATAATGATACTTCTAATAGTAATAATGGTAAAATCGGGGCTTGCCCCCCGAAATTTTTTAAAAATATGGTGCATTTTAAAAGATTCTGGATAAAAATCAACACCTTTTCAATAATCCAGTGCCCCCTCCTCGTGACGCCCATGCATGCAATTAAGCTTTTGGGGTTAATTGTAAGAAATGTTGTTAGCTTTTTTCGTTTTTTACTATGTAACATATCATCTTCAGAATGATGAAAATTGTGCGACTTCCACACCATTAATCTGGGGTTCAGCAGCTAGCCTGTGCTTCAGGGGATGACTTAACACTTATATACTCTCAAAAATTAAAACAATTTTCTGTATGCAAAGGGGATCTGTACATCCAGCTGAAACAAATTGTTAATTCCAGAGTGTGTTTTGTTTTAAATCTTTGTTTACAGAGACCTTGCTTATTTATATTTCATTTAAATTTAGTAGAATGCAGGGCGTATCTTTGATTTTCAAAATGGTCTGAGTTTTTGCAGGAGGCGGGGTACCTTATTTCATTCTACAAGGTGGTTAAAATACTGGGTTTGGGTCATAATGGCGCAAAGTACTTCAGGTTTAGTTTTTGCAGGGGGCGGGGTTTAACAAGGTGGTTCAAACTGCTTTTTTACGATAGTGTTTCCTTTCTTTCTTTTGGTAAAGACTCTTTCACGGGTATTTCAGTCAATAGTGTGTGTATATATAGAAAGATATAGAATTTCCATTTCGCCCCTTGAATACGAGATGTCGTTTGATCCTAGTTTTGCTACAATCGGTATAAATTCGTTTTCTGAGTTTTAATAGCTACATTTCATGAGTGAGTTATCACTTGCATGATCCTTGTACAAGTCAATTTTCTGTCAATTTTTTGGTCACTCCAATCTATTGATAGAATGGACTCTTAGAAAATGTTGCTTAATAGAGCATTACCGGCTAAATTCTAAACATGTTATATTATATCAATAATGATATAATATAACATTACAATATGATGAGCACCTAACTAAGAAAGTGGCCAACTCATGGGGGTGAAGTGACCAACCCCCAGTACAACTTTATCGTAGCACAAGTCAAAAACGATATCGAAACAACATTGCTGATATCTTTAGGGGCGGTGGTTAAGATGGAAATAGTGGGTCATTAACCTTGAATAGGATTATTACATAAGCTAATTTTCGCAAGTCTGGAGAGGGATTGGGGCCAATAGGTTGCCATAATCTAAAATACACAGCCAGACCTGAAAAAATAATGAACTATTCAGAGATAATCAGTGTGAGGCTGATAATTCAAGGGGCGTACCCAAAACCGGTGGACAAACACACGTTGATAGTCCAAACAATGAGAACCCTGAACACGTGTGAATGATGCTATTACTAAGTACTAAGACATCCGTTTAGTCATCTTATTGAGATAAACTTACACGGTGACGAGTGTGGCCTAAGGTCAAGCATTGTTTTGATATCATGTTATCAATGTGGTCATTGAGTAAGAGGGACAAGTATACTTCGAGAGAAATCGAGTGGCCTACTTTAAACATGACATGGTAACACATTTAGGTCTCGTCAATGAACATAAATCATGGCGTTAGTTGTTTTTTGAAAGTACATATATTGTACCCACTATAATTTGAACGATCGTTGATTGACATAGAGGTACAGAATGTGCTTTGCTTATCGTTTGCCTTATGGGCAGTACCGTAAATAGCAGCCCCCGCGACGCGGGGATGAGGTTATAAGCAGTCATGGACCCCCGATTGGGCTAAACCCACGGAAAACGGGGCAATTTCCCCCTCATCTGACGTAAAAAGAAGATGATCATGCTATATATTTGCATTATTTACACATGATTTTTCAAAATGTCCCTCCCTAAAAAATGTCGGCACCGATTTGTCCCCCAAATTACACATTCCTACATACACGAACATTTCTTTGCTGGGAGGGGGCGACGAAGTTACGGTCCTGCTTATGGGATTTCCTATGTAAATATCCCATTACAGTCAATAGATTACGCCACCTGAAAGAAGTAATAACGTCAAAAGCATACTTTCAAAGCTTTAAAAAAATGATATCAACCAACTTAAACACGGCTATCTCAAATCCGATCACTAACTTAGATTTTCCACATGTGATCGCCCAAAGAAGAAAACCTCGCAATAACTTATTACCAGTATTGTCACAACTACAAGCCATACAAGGTGATGACGAATATCAAATATGTTTAGATAGATGTTTGACTTTTTCAAGGGTGATAAGGGAGCGTTCAAATATCAGCTCACGCCTTTTTGGGGTGTTTCAGACCCCTCCCCCCTACCTCACACACCCCTTCAACCCCCCCCCCTTGTTGCCACAAGATATTTTGTCGCTTGATGAAAAAATTTATCACTATTAAAACTTTATCTTATCTAAAAGGCAACTTTTTATTTAGTTTAAAGCAAAGAAAAGTGA
>JAUUEB010162000.1:0-14267 GCA_032362205.1 Clione limacina
TGGCTTTATAAATTAGCCTGTATTGTAGTATACTTGTCTGATGCCATAGCTTAAATGACCTTTTTGAGTCGATAGTGCTGTAAAACCTTACATAACTAACTAACTCTTTAAGTTCTGCTGATAGATAACGAATAACGAGTATATTTATACTTTATTCACATTTCAATGCTCGTTGCCACCACAGGAAAAACTAGGGCTTTCAAAACTAAAAATCTGAAATTTCCAGTGAGATTTGCCTCTCCCTAGAACTTGGTCAATTATGTATCGTATTTCTCCTAAAAAAAATGCAATTGACTCAGCGTGAATAAGCCAATTAACAGTTGATTACTTGCAGAAACTTGCACCTGTTCTACCTTTATGTCCCTGCCCACATCTATTTAACAGCTTGATTATCATCTGACCATTATCTACGCACTGGGAGATACTGTTAAAAAAGGTTGGTTTTCATTCTTTTTCATTTGAGTTTATAATTACGTGAACTGGCCCAAAAATACTTTCTTGCACGGCTAAGATCTTTTCTTAGCTGGCGTCTTTGGGGTGAATAATTCCTTACAGCTGTCAGAAACCTATTAGAAATGAGGACATTGTTGTTGATGAATGTAAATTTAAGCTTTAAATATTCTTATATCTTATATTTTCCTCGTTGGCTGTCTGTCTAATGTCTCCTTTCCATGTCAACTTTCTTTTATTTCCTTCTTAATCTTAATGGATTTTAAAGGTCATCATTAGTCAATGATAAACAAACTATTATAATTATTAATGTAGATTGATGAATAGTTGTAACTCATTATCTAAGAGACATTGTTATTTCTTGTACATATAATGTGTTTTTTTATATTTCAATTCATAATTACGTGAGCTGGCCTAAATATGGTATGGATTTACAGTCAAACCTGCAGCAATAACGGCATCCAAAAGGCGGCAACGTGTTCCTACTTTTGACATAGAATCTTAGTGATTTGTTTCTTATATTATGTAAATGTTAAACTTGTCAGTGTTTGTCAATTGTTCAAGGTGACCGCTACTTTTATTCAAGGCTGGTGGCCTGTTAAGACATGTTTAAATAAATTTGTTCCAGACAGGAAGCTGCAGTAAGATGATAGGCGTGTGGTATTTTAATGAGTTTACGGTGATGATGTACAGATCTGTAGATGTAGTTTGATGGTCAACCGTCAATGATGTTGGGCGGTTATTTTCTGACCTGATATTGTCGGGTGCTTGAATTTCAGCACAAATGGTCAGCTGTTGGAATATTAGTAACAACTTTCACTCGATGTCCACACATTTGTGGTATCGTGAGCACCTGACTGTTAGACTTCTATCATCACAGTGACCATTAAGCCCCATGACGACCCCGGTTTTATCTTGTCCGTTGAAAAAAACTCACATGGTAACCAATGATACTTTTTAAAAAGGCTATCATAGGACAGTAATCAAACTAAAAATAATAGGAAAGAGATTATTCTCGATAGAAAAATTACTTGTAACTTATTTAGAAAATCACGACTCCTGACAAAGGAAAGTACCCATTATGATCGATTGCAATATTTAATGAAATATTGCGACAGAGGGTTTTTAATCTTATATTATAATTAGTTTATATTTTGCTCAGTGTTATTGCAAGTGTTATCTCGTAATGGTATCTCTATTGCTTTTAAGATTACTGTGACTGGGTAGGATATACGAGTTTCCAATATAACCTAATATGTGTGTGTTGGTTACGCCGGCCTTTTTGGCAAACACAAACTGAATAATAATATTTTACTTAAAGTTTCCTTTATTTATTTTTTAGTGTTATTAGTTATTTCTATAGACATATACTACTAGAAATGACTTAGTTAGATCTGTCCGCCCATGTCGTTTATATTTATCTCAAGAGAACGGTCGACAAAATTAAGCTAAGTCGTTGTTCCCATAAATAAAGAGAATCAAAAAAGATATAACGATGGAATAATGATGGCGTGTATAGGAATATTGAACAACTGTCTTCTTGTTATAATCTTAGTAACATTTGCTATGATATCCTGTATGAAAATAAAATGTACCATGTTAATGTTCACAAGAAAAGGATAAAATTATAGTAATTTATATAACAGAAACATGGCGTTGTTGCGTTTTCCCGTCCTGCGTTTAGCCGTCGTTGTTGCGTTTTCCCGTCCTGCGTTTAGCCGTCGTTGTTGCGTTTTCCGTTCCGTCGTTTTTGTGTTTATGTAAAAGAAATATTAAATAATATTCTAACCCTCTGTCCTAATTGGCAAATTTGCCTTACACGTTCGGAGAACGGTGCATCTACTATAGTAATGATAATATGGAATACCTAAAAAAGAATTGATATCGATGGCGAAACTTTTGTTGGTGAAAAAATTATTAAATCAGTCGCATTCTTGAAACTCAAATACTGTATCTTAGAATTTCAGGAGGTAATAAGAATATAAAACTTCACGAAAAAACACAGTAAGGTATTATATGCCTTATTGTTCGATACATGCTGTGTTATATGTGGGCGCGTGTGAGGTTAGCAATAATCAATCGGCATTAATCAATGAACATTGATTGTGTAAATAACAATCTGTAATCTCACTATCGATACCATGCTGCTACAAATCATTGTCCTTATCTGGTAATCCTGTTTATTTCGCCTTTCATCTTTCTTCGTCATCAAAGTCTGCCTCTTCTACTTGTTCCTTTGTGTTGTATCAACACCGGCATATGCTAGTTAGGTGTTGATGTCCATAGTTTAGCATCAGGTCGTTTCAGGTGATAATAAATCAACTAATAAATCGATCGTTAATCTTAACCACCGTCTGCTTCTTATCATCGATCACAAAGAATGAATATTTTGTTTGCTTTTTTATAGGTTATAACATTGCCAGAATCTGCATATGCAAATCCATAATTGAAAATATAAATCCTATATCTAAAAGTGTGCTAACTCGCTGATTCCCGGTTATTATGTTGTAAATATGTGAGATAAGTTGGTTCAACATACTTCAAGTATTTTCTAGTCTAGATTATTTTAGAGTAGATTCTGTCCTTTGTTCACGTTTTTATTCCTCCTCTCTTTCGCAATTAAAAGTGTTTGTGATGTCATTAATGACTGATGAGATAGCCTTTTAGAAAAAGACTGGAGATTCTGTAATCGAATTAGATTATTCGATTACAGAAGCTCCAGTTTTTTCTAAAAGGCTATATTTTTGTCTTCAATCAATTTTCTGTGGTGTCAAATGCATGAATACTGTTGAGTATTTCAATACAATTTCATCTGCGACAACTTTTAATCTATAAGATGAGTTTACAGGCTTTTGTTGCAGTCAGGACGTTTCAGAATTCTGTTCCTTCGGTCCTTCACATAAACAATGTATGATGATTCTATTTCAGTCACCCTTGTCACCAATGACACTAACATCACGAACTGGTCATCTACATTTCTAATACAAGTGATTGTCTTAATATCTCTATTCGTCTCTTACCACTTATCCCATCTTTAATACATCCCACACATCAGTCGACTAACATGAACCTTGTGAAAAGTATGATATCAATCCAGAAGAAGTACTTACAAAACCGGTGTCATTTTCCTTCAATAACCATAATCCAGGGAAAACTACCCTGTCCCAGCATGTCTTGGCAGTCTAGACTACCTGAAGTGGCTATGTTCTGTGATAGATCAGTGTTACGACTAATAGAGGGAGAAAGTCCTGGGTAAACACCGGACCTCAGGTGACGTTCTGGACAACATGGGCGATAGTCCTGAGTGGTAGAGCGCATTAACGATATTAGATATGAAGTTGTCGGATCGAATGATGCAGCATATCTTTAGGGTCTGCACACATAACAAACAGAACTCTACCCGACGACAAACAGTTGCTGACGACGTCCGTGCATAAGTGATCGGACTAAAGAGTCCTCCACAGTCAGTTCTGCTGCCACTAAAAGACTTGATAGTTCACCAGTTCAGTGAATAGTTCAGTCACCAGGTAGTGTCCTCTTCTCCGATTTTATTTTCGAGTCAGTTCTGGCGCCGGCACACTTCACATCTGAAAAGAGACGATTGTCCATACAGGATCAAACAGAGAACCAAAAAGAGTAATAGAATCTATATACACTTCATGAAATACCTCTTAGTGTTTTCGTTGTATGATATCTGCAATTCATAGTTTAGTTCTGCTTCGCATTTTATTTGTGAAAAAATGCGATTGACTAACTTTTTTTAACCGGTTTCGGTGAAAATGCAACATCATCAAAACATTTGGTTTTCAAGGTTGAAAATGCATGTTCATGTAATTAGTAATTGACTCTTGCAACAATTGTATTTAATGCTCAGGTACAACCCTAGTACAGAGGGCGTGTATGTGAGATGCACACAGTGGCATGGTAAAAAGGCATACATTTGGATACACATTGACAAAAATACATAAAATGTGTGTTCTGCACCAGTTGCATTTAAACAACAGTGAGTATTTTTGTCGATATATTTATGACGACACAATAGACGCAGACTTGGAGTAAGGCCACATGACGGTCGTAATCGATTCTTTCAAGTCGTGTATGTAATATGATAACACAGCGATTCTTAAGAAAACAAGAGGAGAAGATCTTAAAAGATTACTTCATTGAGATCGATTTGCTAATCCGAAATCGTTGCTTTTTAGATGACATTCACAAATAAAGTGTGTCTAGCGTGTTTTTAACAGATTTAAAATGTGCAACATTTGGAGCGTGGGATGCGGTTTTCGTGATGTTCTTATCGATTCCCCGCCGTCTTGTTCAGAATAAAGAATCTTTGAAAGTAGTCCGTTTATCCCATTGTATCATGTTTCTCAAATCCATTGATTGCTGTCTTTTGGGTGGACTCACATAGGATATTGTAATAATGACATTGTTTACTTGGTACACACATTTGCTTTATTTTCCTGGCAACAGGACGTGCCGTCTATTCAACAATATTTCTAATAATGATGTCATTAGCTGCTGAAAGTGTAAGTGCCCTTGTAATAATTTACGTGAGCTAATAAACCACTGCTCACTGTTCCTGTTCATCCAGATTATCATCTGAAAGTGTAAGTGCCCTTGTAATAATTTACGTGAGCTAATAAACCACTGCTCACTGTTCCTGTTCATCCTGATTATTATCTGAAAGTGTAAGTGCCCTTGTAATAATTTACTTGAGCTAATAAACCACTGCTCACGCTGTTCACTGTATAAAGTTGTTTTAACACTAAATGGTTTAAACAATCGATGGTGAAATTGTCAATCCAAAGCATGATCAAATACAAGCCATCCTTTACCCCTCATAAGATGTCTATTAATGTAGTGTTAATCAGACAAGTTTTCTTGATCCAAAATAAGGCCTTAGAAAACAAAGAAAAAGTTAAAAATAAAGCTGTAGACATACTTTTCGTTGTTGACCATTCTCATTTCTCAGAACATTCCCGAGGCGTCAACTTCAAGCTGTGAAAAACTCTCATGAGTCAGATGCGTTATTTAGACGCACGTTATAAAAGAAGGACGTTTAATGTCAATCTCGGACTCCCCGTATATTTCTTTTTTGTTATATAAGTAAAACATATCGAATGTCACATCGACCCTTACACATTAACATTGTATAATGATCATAGTTATTCGAGGGAAAGATAATTAACATTTTTAGCTAAATACCCCCTGTGTTGAAAACGTCTTGTGCAAGCCATTCTAACAGCTATTAGAACCTATCCCATAAGCTAAATAGACAGTACACGATGCTCTCTTTCAATATAATAAAAGATGGTCTAGTGGTGGAGGCGTGGTAATTGTAAGAATAGATTCTAGATATGTCGCCAGTAAATGAACAGGCTGTTAGCACCTGCCTGATATAAGCACGATAGTGACAGTTTACTTTTGTTATTGACATTTGACACATTGTCGCTATGACAGGCGAGGCGCCATCTTTGGTGACACCCAGTAGAGATCTTTACAAAGTATGTTGGGGTCTATGAAGCCAGAGTACGAGCGTCCCTATTTGGGTGGTAATCTCCTAGTAGGTCCACAGAGGAATGTAGTTCAATCCTTAGACATGTTTAAAGTGCAGATTCTCTGAATAATTATTCTAAGAACATAAAGGTTAGATTTTTTTAATATAAAGATATACGACTCTATTTAATGTCGTATGATCACAGCATGCATGGTAAACACAAATAACCATGTTGACAACTCTTTTAACTGTCAATAAGGTTGGCATTTAATTTGATCAATTTTGAATATCCAGGGGGTTAAGTCTTAACGTAATTCAATCCTTAGACACGTTTAATGGCCCTATTCTCTTTATAATTTTTAGGAGAAAAATGTTAGAACATGTAAACATAAAACCATACGACTCCGTTTATTATCGTATGTTCAAAGCATGTACGCTAAACATTGGCATGTCGACTTTTCTTATTAAATGAACTGTCATTAAGGTAAGTGATTATATAACAGTCGAAATATAGGGATAAAGCCCTTTAAATTTTAATGAAGTATAAAGTATGTTAATGAAAATGTATTTGTCACGCTTTTTATTCTTAATTGAAAAAGAATGAACAAAAGTTTTCTAATGCCTAGAAAAAATTGGTTGTTCGACTTTTGTTGGGTCAACGTCCAAAACGCATATTAAAACAGATTGATTGGCACACGACCTCCAGGTTTCGGCCCCCCAGCTCTAGACGACCCTAACTGATCATGTTGCCGACTGGTGGTAACATCAGACGCTTGTATTCGTTGATTCAACCGATTACAGGTTCAAGACCTGCATGTTCCGTCGTGTCTGAGGCGCCGCCAGCCCTAGACACAAACCCTTCACGTTAGACAAACCCTCAACCATTCAAATCTAGCGAGCATTACACAAAGTCTACATGCTTCAAACCAATGAGATCACTGCTGAGACTCTTTAAAGACTTTAAAATATTGACTTTCTCGTCATTGGTGTGTCTTTCAAAGCCTTCCTCCTGGCAATAAGGAGCTACTCTAGCAAGTTAATCCGGCGGTAGTCGTTGTGGACTTTATCAGGTGACTTACAGAAACTGATCACCTTGGCGGCAAGAAGCTCTTAACCTCTAGTGGCCTCACTCTATTCTCTCTTTTTGGCATTGGTTCTTTGTTTATCTTAAGTCTCCCAATTTGAGTCTGATGTTGTCTCCCCTTGTCGTCAGCCATTATTGTTGTTGTATGTCGTCGTAGTGTGCACAGACGACACCAGACATTCTGACAAGTTTAGCAAAGTTGGGAGTGTCATATCTTTTTTGTGGGAACATCTTTTAAGGGCTTCTTTAAGATGTCTGTTATGAAAAATATATGTTTCATGTAAAATCGTATTTTTTCGTCAAAATTCAAATCATCTTTTAAAATAATCCCTATCTATTACAGCTGAATATTCTTTAATTGTGTTTGATGTCTATTTGAAAATCTTATGAACATGAGAAAATATAAATGAGCAATGAGCAATCTTATGATAATAAGCACTCATTATCTAAATTTAAAGGGGCGCGATGGCCGAGTTGTTAAGGCACTGGACTTCAGACGATTGTCTCTAAAAAAAAATTGTGGGTTTGAAAACCGCAACGAGACAAATCAATAATGCACTGAAATCACACTTGAGTTATGAATTAACATGTATAGATTTAATGATCTTTTTTACTATCATTTTGAGAAACATGTGTTGTGCAAACACAAACGATTTGATGTTAAAACTGGCAGATAACTTGCAATGGTAATTAAAATCTTTGTCGTGATTTTTCGATACAATTTGAAATTGATTACAATAAGACATATAAATAAATTACATTTCATGGCCGATGTATTAAGAGTCTGATGTCTATCCTGTTTGACCAGAGCTCCGGGGTTCGATTCCAACTTTGACGTGAATGTTGTAAAGCGAATATCCATTCATTTTTTTCAAGTTTTAATAAATAAACCTAGGTTGTTTTTTTACAGCAATATATAGGTAACATATAAATATATATTAATAATAATAATAATAATAATAATAATAATAAAAAAGTAACAACAATAATTGCTAATAAAAATTAGCATTGAAAAAAGGAATAATGTAGCACTTTTGAAATGAACTATTTTTGAAGTTGTCCCGTTGGACGAACAAAACAAAGAAACAATAAAAAGTTCCTCAAGCTAAAAGCTTCTCTTGGTAGAGTCGAGTGCCAGATGTCAAATGGCGAAGAAAAGTTCAAAACTCAACTATCACTTACGCCTTGTTAGAACGTAGGGAACATATTATAATTCTTCACACATATGGAGGGTATGTTGAGTGGAGTCAATTCAATTGATTAATCTAAATTTTCAGGTTTCACACAGCTGTAAGGTCACATTTTTGTGTGTCAAAAAAACTACAAGTTTCTCTTTTTATCTTTACCGACACCAATTTCTGGTGTAGGGTATGCGACGCTTCTCGTTGTCTGTATGCCTGTCTGTCTGTGACCACGATAACTCAAGAAATATACCACTCATTGGCTTAAAATCGTGTACGCTGTTGTAATTCAACCCGATGAAGAGCCCTATTCAATTCCAGGAAGATCTATTATCAATTGACATAGTTAAAGAATTTAATTTAATTACCAAATAATTATAGAGATATACTCGATTGGCTCAATCACTGACATGTTTCTTCTTCCGGCGTTCAAGATCGCGTTTAATACCAGTGCCCGGTGTGCAACTTTTCGTGCGGGACATTGTACTGTGTTCCTTTGCACCGCGCAACACACGATCTTTTAATGAATCGTTTAAAGCGTATTATTGATTGCAACCCAAGCAGGAATTTAATTTTCTCAATTTTTTTCAATACATATTTTGATAAGGTTATATTTAAGTAATGCTGACATGGTACAATAAGGAAAGGTTTTATTTTACATGGTGTCGGGTTTGTACTCTATCTGAGTACTCGTGTTTCTAGTTTGAAGTAACATGATTTTGAATTATAGATGTCGTTTTCTGTACTATTTCAATACAACATTGTCGTAATGTGTGAGCTCGTTTTCCTGAACTGTTGACTTCTCTTAATTATTTATTATTTTGGAGATTTTTGTATTTAAAAAATAATGTTTTGTGAAAGTTCACACATGATCTCAAAATGTTGTTTTAATGTGTACATCTTTCCTGTTTTTGACTTTGACATGTTCACCTTTTTTGCTAAGAGTCGCGAACAGTGTTTAATTTGTTTAAAAAATTGCATTCTTTGGTTAATTTTTATATGAGTTGTGAAAATATAAGAATCATCTTTGAAATGACAAAACCTTCAGATCTTCCCGATCTTGGTGAATGATCCTTCTATAAATCCAACAAAGCGATTAACCTAAGCCTCCTTCTCTCTAATTAAGACTACAACGACTAGTATATTTACACATACTTCGGTTGCCCCGGTGAGTACTTTGATTACGTCTCACAATAAGACAATCTTGAAGGAATTAGCTAAACCAAAAGTACTATCATATTTAGCGGGTTTACAGTATTGTTGACTGTGTGGACAGCTATTGTGTTAAGTTACTTCTCATAATAACCTAAGCGATGTGCAAACAGCTTCTTATTGGCTACTAACATTTCAAGCCCCTTGACGCAATTCACCCTCATGTTCGGTGGATGGTACTACCACGACACTATGAGAATCGCTCCATATTTGGGTAAACATTGGCGCAAGTCAAGTAACGTAATCCTATGTGGTGATCTAACCCCTATGCCGCAGATCCCCAATACACGAGTACACCTTCAGATTAAGCCTTGTTGCCTTTATTCGTGTCTGTATCATTGCTTAAGCAAAAATTACGTTTATTATGGTTTCAAAGTTCCGTCTTTTCTTTGGCATCACGCCAAAACCACAGAGCAAACACAGGGTAGCTGGTGTCAGTTTTGAGACTACAAGACGGCTAATAACCCACCTGAAACCCAACACCTTCATAGGGTGACTTTAGCGGTGCCACAAAAGAGAAAAGCAAACTTCGTGTTCACAAGCAGCGTGAACCAAATCGCACCGCCGCCGTACGATAAGAGGAAAGTAAATTGTGAGCCCGTCAGGCCAGCGCCTGGTGCCGTCCTCAAGCCCTAGAAAAGAGGCGGACAGGCGCGGCCAGAGAGAGTTGCCATCTGCTTATGTTGACTCGGACTCATGTCCTTGAGGTTAAGGCGGTGTTCTGTCGCCGGACCTGATAGCCTAGAGTGGGTCTGGTGCTGTACTTGAGTCACCAGAGAGAAATGATGGATTGGTCAAACACGATTGTTTCTGCTGGTGTCGCTTACACTCTTGAGGACATTGGCTGCTCAGATATGGGACAAACCCACATACAGGACTCCCACTCTATTTTAAATCAATTGTGCGAGACTAAAACCTGACTTTGGTTAAATGATTAACAATATGATTTATAATATTTGAGACACAAATCATTATTGTTCTTCCTTTGGTCTAATGTTGAATGCATCTTACCAATAATATGATACGCTGTATATGAATTCAACAATGCAACATTATATAAATCTGACATGTTTCCAATTTTCTTCGCGATATAAGTGTTACTTTCACTAATTTATGATCCATGGATATAATAATAATAGGGGATATTGGGCGCTTTTAAAATATTTCGCACACCCGAGTTATCAAAAATCGACATAGAATAACCCTTTTAAACACAATTTTGTCTTTTGAATCTGTCTGGCTCACTTTCCATGAAATATTTACACTAAAATTCAAAATCGCTTTGTCCAAATCAAATGAATATTAAAAAGCGACAACAATTCTCTGTTAGTTATATGAATAACTTATGCGGAAATTTGAATATCAACTTTATTCCCAAAATATTAATGCTACGTTGGAACCGATTACAGTCACTACATGTCGATGTAAAATGTACTTAAATATGGTTTAGAAATTGTGCATAATGCATTTTTTATTTGATCATTATTATTTCAATATTCAAGATCCTGAGAAATAAATAGTTTTGAAATATTTTAAAACCATAAGATAAAAAGAATTAATGACAAATAAAGAATTCTCGTTTACTACGTAGTACACGACATATTTTTCTGTCCTTATTCCGGGCATTTAAAAAGTGCATAATGATCTCAACCAAACATGGTCATTGCTCTTTTGTTGGAATTACTCATTGGACCCAAAAACGTACGATCATGTAATTACGCATTTGGTAGTTGGCTCTCGTTGTATACTATCTAATTTTTATTTCACTCGATTAACGGCCGTGGTGGTTCACAGATGGAGACTTTCAGAGTTATTGCCCTTTAAAGAGGTCACACAATACACTTTCGTACCCTGTAATGATTTGATATGCTCATAAAATAATGAAGCAAAACGAAGCAAAAATATATCATCTATAACAATATTCGTTGAATTGTATGTTTGTATGCTTGTTTAATTGTGACACGATTTTCTCAAGAGTCTCTGGATGGATGTTGCTGTACTTAGAACACACAAAAGCTTACATACCAAAGGGATACTTCGAAAAATAAAATTCATGAAAATGCAATTATTTGAGATTTTATGAATTTATTCCCGTTTTTGTTTCAACATAAATTAGGAAAAAAAGTTAAGGGATAGAAAAAAAGGTAAAAGACGAAGTTGTCTTGCTGGTTTACAATGACACCCCGTGATAATATCGCCCATTATCGCGACGATGTGTCATTTGATCATGTTTTCATTTTATTTTTCGTTATGCTCTGTTGCACATGTGTTTTTATCCGGTTGTATTAGTCTGGCAGTGAAATGCTAAATATCCGCCTTACCCAAAATTTTAGTATGAAGAATAATTTTTTGCACTTCTGGATAGTTCCATATGTGTAGAATCAAAATCCGTCTGATGCCACTTTGTCACTTTTGAGGTATTTTCACAATTCAAGATGGCGGCCAAGATGTCGTTCTATATAAATATATTATATAGTGAAAACGGTTTATCTCATCAGCAGCAAACCATTCAAAAGAATATCAATAAAATACATGTATTCATTGGTTCTAAGCTTTAACAAATTCATTTGTCATTTGAAGCTCAAGATCAAAATGAGGTTTTTGAAGGTCACCAAAAACCAAACTATTTAATAAAATTTCTGTTTTTTAACATCAAGTAGTGGAGCTAGCCACAAGTAACATTTCTATAATTGTAGTTTCAAGGTCACAACAGTTTTCAATTTCATTTTAGCAATTTATTATTATTATTTGTGTAAGCCTCGGGTGCCAACTATACAAACAAATTGTGACTGTTTTTAAAGTATTTGATGAACAAAGATGTCTTTTTAAAGATGTAATTCAATTTGATGCAAGGTTCACAAACTGTTTGACAGAAAACTGGGTCAAAAATAGCATATTTTACTGTAAACGAACATATTAAAGCGTTTTAAAGTCACACTCATTATAGATATCCTGTCAACTTAAGTATCTAGTTACATGGAAACAAACGTGACAAATCGATTGATGAGATCAAATTTAAAGGTCAATGTCATTTTCAAGGTCAATTGTGTATTTTTTACAGATTTGACTTTGAGTTCTTTCATTTGACCTTGAATATAAAAGTAATTGTAAAAATTAAAATCTACGCAAAAAAAATCCATCTAAAGTCATATTTTGATGAAATCTGTATTTAACTTTACAAGGAAAATATATGAGTTTTAAGTATCTCAGCGGACATCTTGAATTTTTCAGATATATCTTTTCGGTTAAAAGATTTGTAAGTACTCAAATGTCCATTATTTAAACCGATTGTCTTTTGTCTGCCAGACTCTCCCCTAGCTCGTGTGCCTATGTCCAAGCCTCTTCAAATAAACTCGGCATTGGTTGCATTGCAATATGTTGACTAGCATATGGCTTTTACTGTTTATTGACACCATCAAAATTGATTGGTGAAATAAATCTAAAGTTGTCTGATAACCTATTTTCTGAATACCACCATAACCACGACCTTTAACTTCCCCTTGAGAGAGTCACCTTTCACTTTGTGTTGTCACGTGGTACTGTCAATCTTTGTTCTGGTAAATGAAGTGTTTGTCTTCTCAATCCTAATACCGATCACAAATTACTGGTTTTACCAATCAAGTCAGATTGCTTTGTAGTACAAGCGGTGAATTTCACACCGAATGCGAGAGATAAGCTGGTTGGTTTTGTTGACATTTTCGTCGGACTTTGTTTAGTCAGTGCCAGAGCGTATTGTCGATTTCCGACTAAATCTTATCAGTGATGACGTAGTTGGCTACCTGATATTGATGAACCGATTCGTCAAAGTCTCTGGTGACTTTCTCATACTCAATTTTGTACTCACGAATAGCTCGAAAACACTCACGTAAAACCGGCATAACCGCTTTGTGGCTCTTGGCAATTCGTCACGGCTGCCACTATTGAGTAGACAGAAGTAATCAAGTCTGTCAAAATCGAACCAAGCGACCTGGATTTAACGGTCCCTTATCAGTGTGTTCATAGTTTTTTTGTTATAGATTTCTCAAATTCTAGCCTTTTAAGTAGAATGTTTTGCTTTTGTAAATATTGGAAAAGGCTTTAACGTGGACACAACAAATTATATTATTCAAAACGATAAAGTGCTTCATTGACAATATTTTACAAATAAAAATCGAATATGTATTGCGTGTGCACTGGCTCACTATTCCCCGACAAAAGTTTTGTGACGACTTTTTCTCCAAAAGGTTAAAGGGACATCTATCTGGTCAATGGTCCTGTGTTCTAAGCATCATAATTTTCTTTGAATATTATTTCTTTATGTTTCTTTTGCACTTTAAAACAGAACAAACCAAGTTTTCTGTAAATTTGTGCGCTATTACTATTTGAGAAATGTATAAATTCAAACATACTTGGTATTTTCTTTAATACAGCTGGAAATGCACCCTCTTCCTTTATTCACATATCTTGGACACTCTCACAAACAGTGGAACTCATCTTCAACGATATTACACACAGTCACAAAGTACATTTTCATTCTTCTCTTGGGATATCTCTCCTTCCCCGTATCAGCCTTTCTATCCATCTATAAAAATTTACACTGAAATGTATGCTTGCTTGCTTGTTTGCTTGCTTGCTTGCGTGACGATAAGCCCAAAAGTCCGTGGTTGGATTAAGCTGAGCCTTTAACACGTGATTAGTTACATATCAAAGAGTTACTTTGAGTACCTTTGGTGTCATTTGGTACATTCTACGATTTTTAAGTATTGTTGAGTATATTACTATAAATTTCAAGAAATTTTAAATCGCCATATTACTGATTGTTTTGATTACTTACTGAACGGAAGCCCTCTCCGGCACACTC
>JAUUEB010162111.1:0-23189 GCA_032362205.1 Clione limacina
GGGGGGGGTAATCAAAATTTCCAGGGGGGGAGCATATGACTGTAAAGAGTAAAAAACATACACTGAGTATGACACTTAAAGAGTAAAAAACAAAAGGATGGGGGGCGGTCGCAGGACTTAAATGAGTTCATCTTGAGTGAAATGGTAGACACATGTACTAAATAAACAATATTCTATTATGTTGCATTGAATTGTATTTTATTAAAGGGAAGAATTTTGAGAAAAGCGGGCGATCAGTTTATCCTTTGAGCACTCACCAAGGACTGGAGTAGACAGACTCAATGAGAACTTCACACACAGTGGATGCCTCTCCGGCCACGTTACGCACCATCACAGTGTAAGATCCTGTGTCTTCAGCATAAGCCTCTCTTATGTCCAAGGCAGAGAAATTAGAAGTCACTGTAATCTGTAGAGAAGAAGAAGGTCAGTTTTAAATTTTACCAGATTTTTCTTTGTTAGCTTTTTTAATTGCTACAAAACTTTCTATAAATCTACAAACTATGAATTGGATTATTGCCTAATAAAGAAATCTGTAAATCGCATGACTCTACATTTACTTGTCGTTGCATGCCCAAGCGTTTTAAGGTTTATAATGTGGTCTTGCTGACTGGACTTTTTACCCCCTCTTTAGAGTTGTGCTTTTTACAGAATCTGTGACTTAAGCAGCTTTTTAGTCAAAACTGTATTTGATATCATTCAGATTTGTATCAAGAAGTTAATTTTGCTAGTATCACTTGTAGTGTGTGTGTATTTTATTTATTCAAGTTAAAAACATCTCATCTTGATGACTTCCTTCTCTTTGCACACAAACAATAACATCATCACCTTTGAATATAATCAAGACGCAAAACTGAACCAACTACATCGATGGTGTTAAAGTGGTTAGGGCGTTGGACTTCAGAGCAGGCCGTCTTAAAGAGGTATGCCATCAAGACAAAATTTCATGATTGGAAATTTGCTATCATGTTCTTCCTGTCGCCCCAGCAGTATATTGGGATACCTGACTATAGGCAGTGATTGTCATTGTAATTGCTAAGTTGATGCACCTCAGGTAGTGTCCCTTATATACTTCCCAGGAAGCTGAGAATGTACAAGATTGTCTCCATTGGGCTTGTCTAGTAATAATAATTGTAAAGCACATTGAGCTAACTCCAAAGTTAAAGGGCTCTATAATATTATTATAATTATTATTTACCTTGTACATGTTGTTAGTCACAATTCTGTTATTTCCTCTGAACCAAATGACTTCTGGTTGTGGAGATCCAGTAAAGCGAACCTCAAGATGGAGAGTTTTACCCTCGGGAGTTGTCACATCCTGTAAAGGTTGCTGGATACTTGGTGCCACTGTCGCTGTAAGAGTCATTGAAAACATTACAGTTAGCAGAGTTCATAACAGGAAATAGTCAAAAAGTAGGAAAAATGCTTTTTTATGTTAATCTGATAATTTGTTCATAGTCTTTGAAGTTAAGCGAGTGATATGGGAACGGCTTATTTCCATGGATCGGTTGAACATCATTATCACTGAGTTAAACAAGAAGTCTGAAAGTTATTTATCTAAGTTTAAAACGGTTTACGAATAACTTTGTTCATACAAGAATAAGTATCTAGACAAATGGAGAACATCAGAAATTGATTTGTAAACTGATAATTCATTTCATGAATGAAAAATAACTTTGGATAAACATTTTTAATATTGTTCTCATCCTTTAAAAGAAATCTCAGTAAAAATACAGTTTTGTTTGATTTCAACTAAAAGTTGGGGTGACTGGTGAGATATACAAAATCTTATTATTCTTTTAAATATTTGAAAACATATCATAAGTCAAATATGTTAATTCAGGTTAAAATGAAGACATCAACAGCAAACAAAAGTATTTTTTGAAAAGTCTTCAATGAATGAAATCAAACACATGCTGAGTATTGTTCGAATGAAAATGCATTGCACTTGAATAAATCAAAACACACTCAAAGAAAACAAACTGCCAGGGATTGTCAACAGTGACAGGGATCTCAACTCAAATTTAAAAAGAAAATAAAGCTTGCTGGTTGACTTCTATCAAGGCAATAAAAAAATAAGGAAAGCATTTCAAACTTGGTGCTAGAACTGAGATTTTTTAACAAAAATTGTCAGATAAAGTGTAAACTTTATAAACCACCAAGGACAAAACAATTCCATGTAACCAGGTTTAAACGGATGAATATCTGAATAAGAATTAGTAAGTCAAGGCAAACATAAAATGAAAAGAATTATTAAACAAAAGATGATGTGAGAGACTGAAACCAGCGACTCCTCATGTTGCTCATGATAAGGTAAATAAAACATGCCAACATTCTGTGTGAAACATTTCAATGAAAAAAAATACAGGTGATCAAAATAAAAAGAATCCTTCAAAATAAATTCATGCGTGTACAAAAGTGATGAAAGATCTCTACTAAGGGTAATTAATTTCTTTTCCCCTTATAAGAGAGATCAGTTCTCTTGATTTGCTTCTGACAAAGTTGGCTTCGTTCGAGTTGATAGTGGGCAAAACAAAAACACAAAATCAAGTGTATAATTAGTGCATGCCAAAACTATGGTGGATACTTCTTTTCTGAACACAAAATTGCAAGCCTGAAATGATGGTTAGAGTTGAAGGATGCTAGTGGGTAAGCGTGGTGTAACAGGCGTGGTGTCAGGCTCATCAAGTATCTTCTTACATATAACAGTGAGTCTAGCAGAAGACGAGGCCTCCCCGCCTGGATTCATTGCACGGCATGTGTAACGAGCACCATGATGTTGCTGTACTTGACGAATCTTAAGACAACAGGAGCCGTTAATCTTAGTGATGACGTACTCAGGTGAGTTGTCAATATTGATCTCATCCTTGAACCAAGAGACGGTTGGTGTAGGCAAACCCAGCACATGACATTCAAACGACTGGGGTGAGCCCTCTGTCAGTTCCAAAGACTTCAGATTTTTGGTAAACTCGGGTGGTATAATCTGCTGGTGGGTTTCTGTGTGCAGAAGTTACACAAGGAGGACATTGATAGATTATATGAAACATGAAGAATGTAAAGAGGTTGAAGGTCATCAATTTCCTAAGTTTAACTAATTATGTCAACTATTATGTCTTAGAATAGCTAGATGTTCTAAAGAGGATAAAATCCAAACATAAATACAGCATCTTGATCTTGATTGGATACTCTGACTATACCAATTCTGGCTTTTTGCCACCAAAGATTGGTGTGTGCTGAAGATGTGGAGTAGAAGGAAATAAATAAAACACAACGAAAATGGAACATTCTTAACCTTTAACAAATTTGTACAAAGATTAAAGGATGATTGTACATTCTACCTTGCACAATAAATAACAAAAGTTTATTAGGGAAGAGAGATAAAGAGAGAAAAGAATGTAGATGAAAGGTATGAAAGAACATACAATAAGGGATTCTTTTTGTCACTTTTGTGGGGGGGATGACTTAATCCCCCATATCATATACTTGTTTTTAGACATTTTACATAAAAGCTGATATAAAGATTACCTTTCACAGTCAGATAAGCAGATGACTCGGCCATGCCAGCCTCATTTGTGAAGCGACATGTATAGCGAGCTGTGTCTTCTGAGAATGTCTCTTCAATAGACAGGGTAGCTGTTCCATTGAGAAAACGTTGCTCGTAGTCAGGGCTTGTCAGGGGGAGATTATCCTTGAACCAGCGCACATCTGGCACTTGGTCACTGTCAACTTTGCACTCAAATGTGAACCTAGGATATAAGAAATAGATGTAACTGAAATGAAAGAAAACTAAACAGCCTCTTAGTTATACATACATACAAACTAACCCACAGCGTCTAATGATCAAAGCCACACACACACAGATTGGGGGACCAAGAGACAGGTTTTAACGTAAATTGAAAGTGACCGGCGTGGCATAATCAAACACTATTCCCTAATTAAGTTAACTCATTTCAACTAAATTAGTTTTAGTCTTATACTAGAAACATTCCTCTTAGCGAGTCAAATCAAGTTAATACAATTTTTAGTCAACTTCACAGCTCTAGTGGCTGCCTAAGCTTGTATTTAGTTAAATCATAAACCGTTCAAGTTTAAATGAGCTATAATAACAATGTCAGTACTTACTTATCTCCTTCCATCACATCTGCATTCTTGAGTTGTTGAATAATCTTTGGTGGTCTGACCTTGGGTACTGGTGCCGCTGCTTTGGCTGCTTGTGTACAATCCATCTGTTCATCTATTGGGACAGGCTGCATAGACAAATAGTAAAATACACATGTTAATCATGTTTCTCTCTTTTTTATATAGGTTAAATGTAAAATAACTTTAAGAAATTAGAATCAGTTTGTGAAAATGTGACATAATATAAAAAATATAGTCTTTTGTTGATTGTTAAAAAAAGAATAGAATACTTTAAGAGAATCTTTAAAAAAAATATGATGAGTTATTACATTTTTTGTCAAATAGTTTAAACTAAATATATCTTGGAGTTTTTAGTAATGGCATAATAGAATAACTCTGGTCTTTGTTAAGAGTTTTAATCATGGAGCATATTCTTTTTTCCCTAGATGAATGGGATGTTTACATACCTGTGGTTTTTCTAGGTTTTCTTTGAGATTTTGCAATTCATTGTCAGCTTGCTCAAAGGTTTGCATCATGTCTTGGTACTGTATCACAAGAGGTCGGATCTTGTTTGTGCCTTGGTCTCCTGAGTACAAAATAACACAGAAATGTAATACTTATAGAATATTGAGAGTTGAGTACATCAAAGTCTGTCTTAAAGCCTGTGCATAGGTAATGGACATACAGGAGAAAAACAGATAAGTTTCCATGTGAAAAAGTATAATTTCTATATCAACAGCGATGGTGACAATGATGAAGATACACATTCCAAGAACTACGCTGTTTCTGATTATTATGACATAACTGTGTTCCTAAATGCAAGACAAAAGCACATGACTACACATAGTAGCAAGTAAGGTAGGGTTAAAGGTTAAACTCAAAGACCCCCCCCCCCCTTTTATACACTTTGATGCCTATTTTAAAACTTAATTAATTGGACATAAACACATATTACAAAAACATAAACCCTGACACTTTATACACTTACTGACAATTTTCATGAACTAAAAAAAACTCCATTTATAATTCTAGGGTACTTCTTTATCAAGTTACATAATCAATTAATTTTTTTTTAACAGAAGAATTATTTTTCACTTTAAAATAAACTTACCATAAAGTTGCTGGGCCAGGTCTGAGATCTTCTGCAATCTTTCCTCCTGTGGTACCTTGCCACTCTCAACAAACTTCTCAAGGTTTTTGATAAGTTTTTCAGCTTGTTCTGGTGTTCTGCAGCTTGGAGCATGAGTGCCAGTGTCAATAAGTAGATGACTGCCTTCACGCATCCATTGCTCACACTGAGGGCAAAGAGGACAAATATGATTTAGATTATTTCAACAACATTTATCAAGAGTATTTCTTTAAAAGACAGAGAACTGAAGCCACTTATTCTCTTTAAAGATTGTGAGTCAACAAGAATCAACATAATTGTAGTAAAAAAGTTCCGATTAAAAATACAGACAATTGTGGTTACAAAAACTAAATATGTGCCTCTTTTTTGTGATAATGATGAGGTAGGTTTTTATACAAAATCAATCATGCTTTGTAATAGAATAAAACCTAAATCTTAGGAGAACACTTTAAGTTTCCAATACAATTCAAGCCAAGTCATCAAAAGTACATTGCAGCGATGATGCCATCTACCTTATAATTTGTTTACTGTAAAACACTCTTTTTTACAAGCACTTTATTTTTACAAATTTCGCAAGAAGTAGGGCAATTTGCAAATAATGTGAAGTAATACAGTAAATATCAAATTTAACAATGTGACAATCATCTGCAAAAGACTAACAAACCAGAACCAGACAAGCGCATTTTTAAGACTGATTATGATTCACGAAATAAGTTCCTTGCATAAGCGAATTCTCGAATTCCAAAAAAAAGGGTTTTACAGTATAAAATATGCAAAATAAAGGGAAAAAGAAAGTTTACCTCTTCAATGTGTTGAAAGTATGTGAGACTAGAGTCGAGTTGACTGCGATAGTCCTTGACCTCAGTATGGAAGCTGCTCCACTTATTACGCAGAACATCAGCTTCACGTCTGATATTGTCAGAGTCGTAATGTTCATCCTCAACCATTGACTCAGCTGTGTTGATAAAGCTTTGGATCTTTGTCTCAATAACCTGGGAACAGGACAATAAGATCATGGTTAAGACTGATTTGTTAGAATTATATTCTTTCGTTTTGAAGAGCAAGGGTTATATCAAAAATCTTAATGTCAAAAATATTTCATTGGTAGTTTGATAAATTCAGACCTAAATTAAGGAAATCGTCAGTCTTGACAAGTTTGATTCAAAATATTTTTTCTTGATATCGATTAAAATCCCCAAAACGCCATAAGCCACAAAAATATATCTTTAAAAATCAATAATAGTTTCTGAATAAAAATTTATTGTCTGCATTTCAATATTATGAGAGCATCCTTTTACGAAAAACTACTAATTCCCTTTTCATTAAAAAAAAAGATGTAGCCATGTTTGCTCTAGATCAATTTATATGAAAAAATTAATGTTAAACAAAGTTCAGAGATCAAATTGTGATTAAGAGTGCAGTCATCAATACATTTCTCACCTCTACAGTTTTCTCAAACTCTTTGAAAGTCTGTGAGGTCATCTTAGCATTTGGCAGTGAGTTGCCATAGTTGCCACGTCGGGATTGTAAGTGTTGATGCAATTGGTCAATTTCAGAGTGGATCTGTCTCAGGTCAAAGTTGAACTGGCAGATCTGTAAATTTTGTCGCAAGCGTCTTTCTTGTTCTTCCCAGGATTCATCCCAGCGACGCTTGCGTTCATCGGTCAAGTCTATGACAAGCTTGACATCATCGGACGCGGCAGAACTTGCATCCTGGAAAGATAATATTAAATCAAATTGAATTCACAAAATAAATTCATAACAATCTTTTCATGACCCTTTCTTCACACACAGTAGTTTTAAGGAAATGCAATTTTTGTCATTATTTTACTGAGAATATTAGAGATCAGAAAATAACAAGCAAACTAGAATTTTGCTTTTCTGTCAATTGTTGCTTTTTTAGTTTTCACATTTTCCAAAGTTGACTTAGCACATAGGCATAATTGTCTTATTTATAAATTCAACTCATTTATGAACAGCAATGAACTCTTTTCAAAGTAACTAGTTTCCATATTGCGACAAACATAACACTTATGTTAATATTCAAACTGTAATGACAAAATAGAAAGTAAATTTGAGAAAATATCTAAATGCAAACACATTAGCAAATAAAGCACTGTGTACCTGTTGCCGCACGCGCCTGACAATACGATCGCCCTCCTCGGCGGTGTAGTTGATAAATTGAGAGACCTCGGTCTTCTTCATTTTATGCTGGTCCAACATCGTCTCTGCCTGTGTGAGGTCAGAGGGAAGGTTGGAGCGCAGGTAATCCTGCTCTGTTCTTTCAATCATTTCATCCAACTGGAATCAAACAATTTCAAAATATAAACTCAATATACCAAATCATAGCATTGAAAATTGCAAAATGAAAAATGCATATCTAACTACTATTGTTATTTCCTTGTCTTATTACTTTCAATATATAATCCTTAATATCCTGATCTGCTCTTACTGCTACATTGACCTTAGTTCAAGTAAAGAAAAGGGTGTAAACTGTCTTTCCCAAAGACACCCAAAGACAAAGTGCTTATGGTCCATAAGGATTTTAACCTGCAACTTTCTGATCCCAAGTCGAGTGGCCTAACCACTAAGCCATAACCGAATAAGTAAGAAAAGCTGTAAAACAACTTCATTCCATTGACCCCACATTTAGAACAACAGACACAAGATGAAAATGACATTAATTTCTTATCCTGACAAAAAAATTAATGGCAAACTCACATTGCAGTGTCTGACGTTCAAGAGTATGCAACCCATTACGTAATCTCCTAACAAATTATTTCTGGAATATATCTATTGAAATATTAGTTTTAAAAAAGATTCTGACCTGTCCAATATGTCGGTAAAATTCAATGGTCATCTTAAGTAGAATTTGGTACTCATTGATGCGACCTTGGAACCGCTGGTGTACCTTAACCAATTCATTGACAATTTGGTCTTTCTGTCCTTTGGTGTCTCCTTTAGTTGCAAGGAGTTCTGCTGTACTCAAATGTGTCTCAATTTCAATTTGAGCCTCCTGATAGTGAGGAAATGTAAAGTATTATTCATGTAATACATAATAATATCTTTGAGAAAAAAATGTTGAAATAGCCATAATTAAGTTGATAAAAATCAAATTTGTTTGCTTTAAGCAACTCTTGTATATATTTCAAATTCTTTTCTCCCTTCTTTAAGATCTATCCAATGTAATAAATCAATACTGTAAATATACAATCAATAGCATAAATGTGTGAAGATTGATTCATTAACCAAGAGGAAAAATGTTTCATTTTGAAATAAGATACATCCATAGAACAAATGATATGATACATCCTACCAGGATTAATTTAACATTTAACAATTGACATTAGATTCATCTTTTCTTTTTCTTCAAAATTCATAAATGCCTCTGTCTACAACAATATCACATTAATGAAGAAAAAAGTTTCTGTGAGAAAAGTAATACAAAAACTGACATAATACATTTCTTTCTTGTGATCACATAATTACAATAACAATTTTGCGACCAAAGAAAGTAAGCATAAAATGTATTACATTTTCTCAATTTTGTATGTTTGTGCATTTCATACACAGACTAAAAATAAAAAGAACTCATGGCAAAAAACATCTTCATTTTTTCTGGTCAGGCAGAACTAGAGACTGAAATGCTGAGTGAAAGGTCCAGGGTTCAAAACCAAACACCTCAGCATGTTTGCTGCCACTTTCAACTGGCTTAGTTCTAGGTTGTGATATCAATGAGGGTCCAGTCTTTCATGAAACCTCTTTGTGTTGAAAATGTCGAACAACACTTATTACTAACTAACCAAGAATAAGAGACAGCCTGCATTGGTGAATTTATCTTCTTAAAGAAAATTAAATAAAAAACAAAGTTCACTGCAATTTTTGTTTAAAATAATATAGTGAAGAATTAAAAAAAACTCTAATACTCATATATTATCACTAATGAACTATTCAGAATCCTCTCTTTACCTGGGCTGTTGGCAGGAACTCATCAAGAGCTCTCTGTAGGTCGTTAGCTTTTTGAGCACAGTTTCCCAGGTTTCCGGAAATGTAGGGCAGGAAAAAGTCCTTCTCGACTTTCATGATACGTTTTATGGTCTGTTTTGTGTGTGTATGTGATTAAATTTGAGTGTTAAAGTGAAATATGTAAATATGTGTTTGTCATAATAGGGTGATGTTTTTTAAAAGTGTATATGACAAGTATCCAATTTTCATTTTGTGTCATCACGTGAGTTCCAGGGTTGGGAGTGGAAAATTGGCCAGAGAAAGAAGAATTAAACATCATTATATTTAGGTACAAAAACTATCAAAGCTAATATGCCATATACATCTGTTGGCACAAATAATAAATCAAAACATGATTCATTCATGAAACTTGCACCTTGTGGAAGATGACTGACTTTCTTATAAAGGAAGAAAAAGTTTGCTATAGGGTGTTTCACTTGCTGTCTCCTCCGAGCTCTTCTTTATAACATTCTGACTTGTAAGCATATTTGACTGAAATTTGTTTAAAAAATATAAGGAAAATGTGTCACAATCTTTATATTTTAATTATAAAATAAGAAACTGATAATTTAAGGTTACCAGTTACACAGTATGTAGTATCTATTGGGAAATCACGTCCGACTTACTCTCTCAACAGCTTGGTATGATCATTATCTCTTGGCTATGTGACATACACTTCTTTCAGTGAGTGTAGATTTTGAGTTCACAAAACATTGAAGTGCTTGTCTAAAGGAGATCACAAAGCTTGTAATATACTACTGTATGTTCTATCTAAGTTTTTAAAGTCAAAGTCATTAGGAAGTCAAATATGTGCGAAAAGTAAGTGCCCATAGCAAGTGAAACACCTTGTGTAAACCGTGCGTACAAATATTTTCAATTGCTGATCAAGACCATATTGATTAATATTCTTTTCTTTTAAAGCATGAATGTTTATCTTAACATTTAAAACTTCCACAAAATGCCGGTCTCATTTCAGAAGTCAAACAATTTGTGTTAAATACCTGATAAACCGGCACAAATTGATCGAGTCGAGTTTGCAACTCACTCGCCTGTTGCAAGGAATCTCCAAGCTCAGCGGAAATGAGTGGGAAAAAGTCGTTCTCAATTGACATAACTTTATTGATTGTCTGCGAAATATAAAAAGAAGATTCCATTTAAGACCTGATCATTTTAGGAAGAAAAATGTTTTAATATCCTAGAGGGAATCTTAGACCACCTTAATCCACCTAACCCCTATCCTAATCCTAGACCATCCTAGACCATCCTAGACAATGTTTTATAGTTTTTTAACTAAAATTTGAAACTTTAATGACCTAAACTAAACGTTTTGTCTCTAATTATGGTTAAGAGTATTAATGTATATCATGTGTTCCGTATGTAAATACCTTTTTGTCACTTCTAAATGTAGCAAGTAATGTATAGATTACCACTTGTCCTTGACCCAACAGTGTTGCTACCTCTTGAAACCAAAACTTACTGCGTTTGGCACACAATGTCAACTACTTTTTTTTAAAAGAAGTGAAACCTCATTGGAATTTCCCATTCTATGAGTCTTAGAGAAATGAAATTGCTTTAAAGTAGGATTCGAACCATGATCATTTGCTTCATAAGCAAAGCTGCTAACCACTACACTAAAGAAGCTGATGGAAATTGGGGTTGAAATAAACTTATAAAATAAAGCAGCATAGGAAGTGTGAAGCAAGGAATGGACAGAAGGGCGAGGTTTAGGCGCAGTTATGGCTTAAAGAACCTTTTGGCATATGTAAGGTAAAGGATAGGCTTTATATTACTTTCCAAAAGTTATGTATGTTCTCCTTCTAATTTTCAAAATTATATCATTTTCATTTGTAAACCTGTAAGATTAATTATATTCTATTATAAATACGTCTCAGACCACCATTATCCACTGTACCCCTATCCTGGTGGGACTTTTAGTCAACCATTATCCACAGTACCCCTATCCTGGTGGGACATTTTGTCAACCATTATCCACAGTACCCCTATCCTGGTGGGACATTTTGTCAACCTTTATCCACTGTACCCCTATCCTTGGGAGGCTTTTAAATCACCTTTATCCACTTTACCCTTATCATAGGGAGACTTTTAGATCACCTTTATCCACTGTACCCCTATCCTAGGGAACTTTTAGTTTTAGGGAGGGCGAGGTTGAGGCACATTAAGGGCAAAAAGAGTGAGGTAAGCATATAACAACCTTAGGTCAAGGATGAGGGGTAGGATATTATAAATCTCTTGCCTAAATGTAATGTATGAAATTTTTCATCTTGATCACCTTTATACACTGTACCATGAGGGACTTTATAGGTATGCCTGATCCCTGTTACCATATCCTAAATGGACTTTTATACCAACGTTATCTATCCTAGAGTGACTTTAAAACCACTTAATCAACTGTACCCCCAACCTTGAGGGTCTTTTAGACCACCTTTATCCAGTGTACACCTTACCTTAAGGGACTTTTAGACCACTTGTTTCCACAACCCCTATCCTAGAGGGACTTAAGACCATTTTAAATTACTTAACTCATATCTTAGAGGGAATTTTTAGGCCTCTTTTTATCCAATGTCCCCCTGTCCTAGAGGGACTTTAAGACCACCTTTGTCCTCTGTACCCCTATTTTTAGGGGTTTTACAAACTCTTTATCCACTGTACCCCATCCTAGATGGAGTTTAAGACCACCTTTATCCACTGTACAACTTATGTGTGGCAAGGTAGGGACAGAGAGGGTGAGGTTGAGGCACATTAAGGGCAGAAAAGGTGAGGTAAGCATATAACAATCTAAGGTCAAGGATGAGGCGTAGGCTATTATAAATCTCTTGCCTAAATGTAATGTATGACATTTTTCATCTTGATCACCTTTATACACTGTACACCTATCCATGAGGGACTTTATAGATATGCCGTATCCACAGTTACCATATCCTAAAGGGAATCTTATATCACCTTAATCCACTGTTCCTCTATTCTAGAGGGACTTTTTGACTACCTATTCACTGTACACCTAACCTAAAGGCACTTTGAGACCACCTTCAGCCCTTAACTCCTATCCTAGAGGGAATTTGTATACCCCCTTTATTCACTGTACGCATATAATAGAGGGAATTTTATACCTCTTTTTATCCATTGCACCCCTATCTCAGAGGGAATTCTTAGACAACCTTTATCCACTGTACCCCTGTCCTAAAGGGACTTTTTAGACCAATGTATCCACTGTACCTATATCCTAGAGATTCTTTTTTAAGTTTACCTTTACTCACTAAAGCCCTACTATAGAGGGACTTAAAGACCAACTATATACACCATAACCCTATCCTAGAGGGACATTATGGCCATCTTTTCCCTCTGTACCCCTATCCTAGAGGGACATTATGGCCATCTTTTCCCTCTGTACCCCATCCAAGATGGACTTTTATAACACTTTTATCCACTGTACAACTTTTGTGAGGAGAAGTACAGACAGGAAGGGTGAGGTTGAGGTGCAGAAAAGGACAGAAAGGGTGAGGTTAGCATATAACAACCTTAGGTCAAGGATGAGGCGTAGTGGTAATCTCTTTCCTAGATGTAATGTATGGAATCTTTGGTCTTGATCAAATTTATCCACTTTACCCCTATCCTGAGGGACTTTTAGACCACTTTTATCCACTGTACCCTATCCTAGATGAACTTTTAAACCATTTTTATCCACTGTACCCCTATCCTAGATGAACCTTTAGACCACTTTTATCAACTGTACCCCTATCCTAGATGAACTTTTAGACCACTTTTATCTACTGTACCCCTATCCTAGATGAACCTTTAGCCCACATTTATCCACTGTACCCCTATCCTAGATGAACCTTTAGCCCACATTTATCCACTGTACCCCTATCCTAGATGAACTTTTAGACCACTTTTATCCACTGTACCCCTATCCTAAATGAATTTTTAGAAAACTTTTATCCACTGTACTCGTATATAAAGGGACTTTTAGCCCACCTATATCAACTGTTCCCCTATCCTAGATGAACTTTTAGACCACTTTTATCTACTGTACCCCTATCCTAGATGAACTTTTAGCCCACTTTTATCCACTGTACTCGTATATAAAGGGACTTTTAGCCCACCTATATCAACTGTACTCCTATCCTAGATGAACTTTTAGACCATGTTTATCCACTGTACCCCTATCCTAGATGAACTGTAGACCACGTTTATCCACTGTACCCCTATCCTAGATGAAATTTTAGTCCACTTTTATCCACTATAATAAAGAATTTTAAGATCACCTTCATCCACTTTCTTCCTATCCAAGAGGGAATTTTTAAACCACATTTATCCACTGTACCCCTATCCTAGAATGACTTGTAGAACACCTTTATCCACTGTACCCCTATCCTAGAAGAAATTTAAGACCACCTTTCTCTTCTGTAGCTCTGTTGTTAAATAATTTTTTAGACCACTTAATCCACTGAACACCTATTCTAAAGGTATTTTATACCATCTTAATCCACTGTACACCTATCCTAGAGGTAGTTTAGACCCTCTTAATTCACTCTACACCTATCCTGGAGGTATTTTAGACTTTCATAATCCACTGTATCCCTATCCTAGAGGTATTTTAGACCCTCTTAATCCACTGTACTCCTAGTCTAGAGGTATTTTAGACTCCCTTAATCCACTGTACACCTATCCTAGTGGGACTTGCTTTAGTCAGTCTTGTGTGGGAGAAGTGAGTAAATTCAAAGTAGGAATAATGAAAAATAAACTAAAACTTAAAAATTAGTCGCTGTTGAATGTATAATGGTGGTAAATCAATGGTTCTTTTAAAAAAAACATCATAAAGCAAGCATTTTCAATTATAATGGCATGAAATAAAGATAACAAAAGCTGGAGAAAGGAAATTAAAGGTAAACAATGAATGTCAGAAAAGTTGGAGTTGGGAATCCAAGGAAAATAATATGAATCAAAATCATCTGTTAATGGATAAAATATGACAGCTGAATTTGTAATTCACTGTTGTTGTTTTTTTTATAATAATAATACAGTCTAAAACACCACTGTTGTTAGGGGGTATGTAAAACAAGTTAGTTGAGAAAAATAGAAAGCACACGAAAAGAAATCTAATGTAGGGTAAAATCAAAGTATAAAGTCAGAGCTGTCATGGTTAGGTTCCAGTTGAGTTTTCGCCAAAGGCGTACTTGTGCTCTGCAGCAAGGTTTATTTGTGTGATAGCTGGAGGCTAACTTTAGTTGTTTGATTGTCTTTAGATAAAGAGGCATACTATAAAGTATCATCAAATTAAAGGAACTAACTAGCACAATTTATGTTCTGAGGTTTTCAATGTTTTATTTCTTATTCTGAAAAAATAATTTGCCAGAAATCTTAATGGTAATATTGAACATCTACATGCTATATCTGTCCTAATCACAACATTAGCTCAATGAGTTTTAATGGACTACTGGAACTGGAAGAGACGAAGAAAGGCCAGAAGGCCTCTCATAAAACTAAAATTGTCTTTAATGATCTACATCTACATCAGATTTAAGTTCAAATATTTAAATTCGACAGTTACATATTTTGAATGTAAAGGCTTTCTTTAAACATCTATCGAAGAAAGGTATCACACTGTGAAAGACTATTATCATTCCGTGCTGTGCTCTTGAGGATAACAAACTAGGTGCTCAGTTAAAGATTCTAACTGTACCAAAATTCATGGGTAATTATGAAAAGCAATATCTTAAAGAGTGTACAAATGCGTTCTTTTCTCTTTTTTCCCCTGAAATCTTTCAGAAACTTGAAGGGCATTTTCTATATGTGAACGAATCTATACATTTTTGAAGACAGTTTGCTTTTATAATCATCCCACAACTCTCGGCACAGTATGAATCCCCTATTTGAAAATTCAAACACTCAACAAGTTGCAAAGTGAGAACAACTTTTTCCCATCATTGAAAAAACCTTAAAGGTCTACAATGTCATTTGGGAAAACATTATAAACATACAAAAGTTTCACTTCAAACTATCAAAGAGAAAGCAGAATAGGAAATTCAAGTAAGAATCAAAGATGTCCATATTTGTTCCACAGAGATAAAAACAAGTTGTTTTCCCTCTGCTCCTAAATTGCTTAGAATTGACGGACCATTTTTGCATGCGTTCTTATTGTTATACCTATTTACTTAACAGGATCCATAATATTATTCATATAAGTTTTTCAAAAAAGTATTTGTTTATTATTAAAATATAAATGCAAAATCTGACTTGAGTGGATCCATTCTGTGAGTTGCAGAGTAAAGTTTTCAACATTTGGTAAAGAATTTGATACATAGTTATTCTTTAACTTTATATAAAAATGTTATCAAATTTTCTTGAATTTTTCAGAACCATATTTTACTGATAACACATAAATAAGTTTTTTGTTTACCTTGAGAAAATTATTGAACCTGTTAAGTAAAATTGATAAAAAAAAACGATTGCAAAATGGTCTGTCAATTTCAAGCCGTTTAGGAGAAAAGTTCTAAAAACCTTGTTTTTTATCTTCTAGGGAAAAACTATAATATTGAGGCATGCCAAATAAACTGCCTCGAGTAGAAGATTAGTTGTTGCATAAGAAGAAAGATGAATCAGCCAGTTCAAATAGAGAATGAGATATTTGAATGCAAGTGTGGAAAACGTATGGCCACAATCTGTTAAAAGTAGATAAAGCAAAGAGATGTGCATGTGGTATTCAAAAAGTGTGCAAGATTTCAAGAGTAAAAAGGAAAAATAGAGTAATTTCGCATTAAAGTGTTGAAGATAGGATACATAATGACAGTTTTGTGCAATAATTATGTAACAATATTTAAAAAAAAATTGAATGGAACTGATACCCTCATTCCATCCTGGTTATGGAGCAAGAAATAGCTATCCCAGGAAGCTGAAAAAGTACAGGTTTGTCTGCATTTGGCCTATCCGGGTAATAATAATTCTATAGCACTTTTAGCCAAAAAAAAGGATAAAGCCCTACAACTGCCATTATTATTATAATCTTATTAATTGACGGAATTTGACGGAAAAATTGTATCAATAAAACTTGGCCTCATTTTCCAGTTACAGTTTAGAGCACAACAATGTCAATGTATACACTTGAGAATCACGAGAATACAGCAATTAACAGTTGAGAGTATAGTAAAAGTTATAGAGCAGTGAAAATCATCTACATAACATAGTAAAACATCATTATCAATATATCAAGACAAATACTGTACCTGATTTTGATATTTATAAGGGGGTTGTAAAATGTTAAAAATGGATCGTGTGTAACAACATCGAATGTAATAATTATATTTAAGGAGAGGTTTTATTGTTATAGTATATAATATATATTATAAAATAAAACCTCTCCTTAGAATAATTCTAACATAGGGATAAATGTATCCAGAATGATGTCAAAGATTTTTGGTGTTAATATACACCAAACATATATCACAACATTGTGGATACATTTATTATCACAAAGAATTAAAGGGGAAAAACACAATTAGACGAAAAAAGGGCCAAACCACAATCCAATCTTTTATCTTTCTTCCTTCCTTGATAAACTCATCATAAATAAGTAATTCAAACAGACACACCTAAAATAATCTCATTCTTAATACTTCTATATAACAAAATAAGGTAAAAACCTAGGTGTTCTTAGAGATTCCTAAGGGAAACCACAATAATGCAAATAAAAGTGGAAAAAAACAATTACACAACTAGGGAGGAACTGACATAAACACACATACACAAATCTCCTTATACACATTCTCTACATCGTAAGTCCCTATAAAATAGTAGTATATGATAAAAACAGGAGAATTCTAAGCAAGTGTAAATGACACATACCTTGCGAGCATCTTGTATGAACTGATGCCACTGTGACTTGAATTGTTTACTTGTACTGACATGTTGTTCCCATGCCTCCCAGTAGCTTACCACTGTGCTCATCCTCTGGTCCGTGAGGATACGCTCAACAGTCTGTACTGGTGCACGCATGTCAACGCTTGAGTCATCCGTCACCTTTAATTTAAGTGAATAATGTGAGGATTTGAAAAATATTCCAGAAGTTGGAAATCCTTATATAAACATTTTGAGTTTAGTTAAAGACAATCATGAATCTTGTTTATAATTTGAAATATGATTTTCTTAAAAGCATTTGATTAAATTCTATAGATTTAAAGTTTATATATTTCAAACAAACTAATACCTGCCAAAGTAAAATAATGATCTCACTGCAATATCAACACAAGTATACTGCACAATGACCCTGGACAATAGACAAACTTCTGGGTTTTTTTTACTGCTCTTACTTAGATTTCCAACCATCCTGGGCTCTATCTGTGAGTCAAAAATGATTTACTGCAATTGCCAGTGACAATTCAGGAAATTGAATATAAACAATAACTGGAAATACACACCAAGGTTGCATGTTGCAGGAATTCTGTCCCCTTTAGATTGAGGTCGTCGAAAATGTGTCTTGTGTTCGAAAACATATCTCGCAGGTTCTGTATGGCAGTGTCTGTAATCTCCTGTAGATCTTCAGTCTCTGACCGAACAATGTGCTCCAGACCATCAAGGTTACCGGAGAGCTGGGGAGAATAAAAAACAAAGACATCAATATTTGTCTAACATTTAAGATAAAAATTTGTGAATGAAGTATTGACTTTTAAGGGGGGAAATAAATATTTAAAAAAAAAATAATGTTATAGAAAATGTAACATTCAATCTTTTTTTAAATAATATCATAAAAAGTTTTTTTCCAAGTGTGGGAGCTAAAGCTGAGAATTTCAAAATACACCATAGAGAAAAATTCAAATGATTAGACAATTATGAAAGATGATAATTAATGAATAAAAAAAATTAAAATCCTTTCATACACATTTTCTGCAAAAAAGTATTGAAACTCAGAAGTTCATTTTCTTCTCTAAAAGACATAATAATTTATAAAGATAAGGGGTACAGACGGAAGTTTTATCTCTGCTTTTTCAAGAGATAATAAAGGTATTGGACTTAAATAAAATGGTGTATAGTTTGTCTCACATATAGCAACTACATTTCAAAACTGTTATTCTTCAAAGCCATTAAAATGTTCAGGGGTCAAATCAAGGCATAACATCTTTTGAAAACATCTATAGACTCACCTGCTGCGAGAGTCTGTGAAATGAGACATACATCAGGGCCAGCTGAGTGCGTTTCTCAATCATACGCTGTAATCTTTGGTATGATTCTGCTAATTCATGAACCTTATCTGTTGCCTGTTGGCCACTCTGATCACCTGATTGGCTAAGAGAAGCTGCCAAGCTCAACAAGGTTGATATTTCTGTAGTCTTTTCCTGTTAAGAAATCGTTTACATGATGAAGGGAATGTAAAGTCGATGAAACACCAAGAATTTGTTTATTCAACGTACTTCAACAGAATACAGAGAAAGATCTAAATAGCATTTAAAATAACTAAAGACTACTTAGTTAAGGTTACAATCGTATGCAAGATAAGGAGCTGAAAAAATGCAACAATTCTCCAAAAAAAGGTGACATCATCAGTCAAAACCACAAAGAAATATGGATGGGGCAAGAAGGCCATTTAACTGGTATCTCCATATAACTTAATTCAATAAATGTCCAGATATTTCTTTTAAGGTTGACATTTTATGCATAAGCACTCAAAAGTAAAATTGTTAACATATTCAATGACCTTGATAAACATTTATTTTAACAAATAGCAGATTAAACATCACACACTGACTAGTTTGATGAAAAGTCAAACTTACCCTGATGTCTTCGTCTAGTTGTTCATGAACTTCTAAAAAGTCCTTGGCACTGGCAAGAGTTGTACCCATAGAATTGTGTCTAGATACAATACTGTAGCCAATTTGATGAAGCCATGTTTGAAGCTGTGAAGGGAAACAAATTGTTTCATGAGTATTCTGCTCACAACCAACCATGTTTATTTTTTTAAATATCTCTTATATAAGGAGTTACATGAAAACCTTTACTTTACTTTACATAAAAAGGGAAAATAGTCAGCCAAAGCCTTCCCAAAACAACTAAAAACTCAAAAAAATACAAATTATAATAGTTCATGTTAATTTTAAGGTATCTAATGACAATAGAACATCTTAATGTAGAATAAGAATAGACATGTTACCATAGTAACTACAAACTATATCTTCCAACTCATTTATGATAATGTGATACATATACAGTTATCTTGGTCTAAAAGCACACTTCTTGAAAGCATCAAACAGTGCGTTTAGACAACCTTAAATTTAAGTCAAAATTCCAAAATGGGTGTCTAAGACAACAAACTCACATCAACATGATATGATTTACACTGTATTCTATACCCAGGTATGTTAGCCTAAGCGCATGCTTTTCTAAAATTGTTATGAAAAATGTGAATTTTTTTTGAAATTTTAAGAAAGACAATGGGATTATAAAACTTACAAAGGAGTATTTCTCTTCATATTGTTGAAACTCCAGACTTCTTTGTGAAGCTTCAGCTCGTCTGGCCTTGCACAGTGCCTCAAGCTGGTTACATTTACTGAGGAGCTCATCCATCTTTCGTCTCACGCCATCTGCTCCAAGGTCAGTGCTGCTGACCCTCTCAAGCAGCAAACGACCTTCATGACTTGCTTCTGTCGACAAGTCAACGATGGCCTGAGACAAGCGGGAGTGTTGCTCAGCTAACTCAGAACTGTTCCTTGGGAGATCCATGTTGTTTAGTTGGAACTCCACCTCTCCTAATTTATTTAGAGCCTGTAATGTCATGAGGTAGATATAAGAACAAGATTTGAACAGAAAAATAATGTATGATTGAGAAACTTATGATAAAAAAATCACAGTACAGTTCAGTGGATCTTGATAACCTAAACCTAACATGACTAAGATATACCTTGAACTGCATAATCCATGGACTGTGTGACACCACTCTTGATGCATGTGTATATTCCTTCGATAATACACAACTTGTTCTATAATAGGAATATTTTACCAGTAAACTATGAAAAGGTGTATATTTTTTTCTTACCTATCTTTTAAGTTTATTCCATCATGTTAATTTAGGACTTTCTTTTGTATTCACCAGACATATTAGAACATTTCAACATAAATTTAATAACTTATAGTAGTAGCAGTGGAAAAATAAGAAGTTATCAGTGAGTTAAGAAAAAAGTAAAGGTATACCGTTTCCGCGAGTCCATAGAAAGCGACTGCCATGGAAATATTTTTGCGTCTGGCATCCAGGCGTGTCGAGAAGCTTTCTGCTTCGCGGTCTACAACAATCAGGCGTTGGCGGACACCCTCAGCATCAACACTAGCGCGACGCATGAGGCCATCTGCTGTGCGGAGAAGTCCAAGCATTGTTTCTTGAACCTCCTGAAATATTCAAAAAATCTATTATAATCTCTTTAAAGCATTCCCTTGTGACATATCATAGCACATTTCATAAGCTCTATAAATACTCATCCATGCAGTGTCTTAAATCAAATAAGATCATTGGACTCAATATTTTTATTTTTGCTAAATAAACTCATATTTTATTTATCAAATGCTTCAAAAATGCATGTAATTTGTTTACTTACTTATTCTTAAAGTTGAAGTCACTGCAGATCCATACCTTCTCCCCCCAATCCCCCACCCCTCTCTAGAGTCCACTAAACAAAATGTTAGCAGGGCAATCATATCAATGACCAGCATCAAAGCCAGTAAAAGTCGACTGCTCTGCTAATTCTATTGCACATTTTTGTTAGGAAATCATGATATTCAACCATGAACCAATCCGGTAATGTGCTTATCTATCATTTTGTATTTAGCATGAGAACTATCTATATGACAAGTTGTATGAAATGTATAAAATATAAGAAAAAGGCAAACAAGCATCTCAATTAGCAGACTTTCAGGTTTGATTCAAACTTACTCTCGCCTGACTCTCAAATTGGTTATGTTCTTTCTGTATCTGTTGGGCTTCAGTGTGTGTGTTGCCCAGTTCTGTGGTCTTCAAATAATTGTTGCCTACCTCACGGTACCACTCTAAGATCTGGGAGATGACAAACAATAGTGGATTAAGGTGATTGAATGATGAATGATCTAACAGTGCATTTGAATTTCTTAAGTATTGACTTTTCATTGAATTTATCAGCTAATTTCAAACAGATAATACATCTCAATTCACCGTCTTTGACAGGGTTGCCACATAAACTCAAAAGTTTCAGGGTTATTTTCAGCGGCTTATGAAGAGGGCTATAAACAACAAAGACTCAAACTCGAGGACTCAAGCTAAATCTGTACCAAATAAGGGCTAACTGCCCAAACTCAAAGCTTATCTAGTTGAGAGCTAACTGCTCCAACTAAGGGCTGATGTAGCTCAGAGCTAACTGCTCCAACTGACAGCCAACTGTCTCAAATCAGGGCTAATCTAGCTTAGAGCTAACTGCTCCAACTGAGGGCTAACTGTGCTAACTGAGGACTAACTGCCCCATCTAAGGGCTAGCTATCATAACTCAGGGTTGTTGCAGCCCTGTCATCTTTTCTTTGACCTGCTCATCATTGTTACTGGAAATCAAACCACTTTTTGTTCCTATTTCTAGAGGAATACAGAGCAGAAAATCTTGATTTTCTCAGAACTAACCTTATTGACTTCCTGGTCAAGCTGACAGAGTTGTAGACAGTGTTCCAATCTAATCTTTCTCTGCAGCCACAATTCTTCCAGGTGTCGCCGCCTGTCATGCAAGAGCTCAAGCAAATGCTCTATTCCATAACAGGCAGCAGTGGTGGCGTGAAGGTTGGCGATGTCCGCATGCATACCCATCTCCTTGATTTGGTCCAGCAATGACTGTCCCATATCTAAGGTGGCTTTGGATGATTCTAGAATATCTGGTAAACAAAATAAAGATGTTGTATGAAACATTTTTTAAAAGTAATCTAAAAAACAAAAGTTAAATATCTAAAATATTATTATTTAGATAACATTTGTCATTTGAAAAGCCTAATAATAATATAAGAATAATCACAATCATGAACAGAAATTTTCTGTAAAAGTTATACATAGATTAGAAGTTTAATGGTTTTATTCAGTTTTAATGCTTACATACTTGGTCACTTAAGTTCACATTTCTATAATTCATGAGTAATAAGTCATCAAGACTGGAAAAACATAATTAAATCATAGCTTCGAAGATATTTCTGTTACCTCTAAACAAAAGCTGATAAAATATGAAAAAAATATTTAAACAAAAATTACTTGATTTCATGTCTAAATGTTGTTGAAGTAGTCGCTGTGCAGTTTCCAAATCTGTAGCCAGAGGAACTTTGGAGAAATTGCTTTGTGCTTGTTCCATTGATGAGTTCAACTGTGGACACATTCATTTGGTTATAACGATATTATTACGAAATGTGTAAGAAAAATAAGACAGTGACAGGGTGATTAAATAGTTCTAATTCTATTTAACTAAACAATTCTTGAGGCCTGATCTAGATTCACATCTATAGTCAATAATTATAAAAAGGCGGAGCTTAATATGCTCACCTTAAAACAATCATTGATAAAAATAATTATATACTGTTGTATTTTTCAAATAACACATACATGGACACTAAAGAGTTAAACATAATTTGAGTCTTCAATCCTCCTCGCATCCTTGTGGGTCCTGTTATGAGAACAGCATGGCCTAGCATATCTTTTCAATTGTTGTGTACTTTTAAAAAGATGTCCTAAAACTTGTTTCCCTCTCTTAAAACTAACTAGCAAAACCAAGTTTTAGTGAATTCTTCAGTGGAATTGGTAACATTGTGTAAAAATAATGCCTTTAATTTGCTTTTGTTTAAAAAATCGTGCCAATTCAATTTTGAGGTGTATTTCTGAAGTTATTGACAGTGTGAACATTTGACGCTAATATTTTGATGGCTTATAATAAATGAACATTAGACC
>JAUUEB010162112.1:0-14263 GCA_032362205.1 Clione limacina
AGTAGAGTAGAAGTAGCGAAAAAACTACTTGAGTACTACTCGAGTAGTATACTACTCTACTCAACCACAACACTGCTTTTGGGGAGAGATTTTTACGTCAGGTTATTGCTAGATTCATTTATATTTTCTCTCATGATTATATGTAGGATTTTCAAAACAACTGTAAAACACAATTTGTTTGATTCTCACGCCCGCAACTAACTCGGATGATCTCAACTTATTCAAAGGCATTCCAATTTCCAATGATAGGACTAATGTTATACAGACTATGAGTTAAAGGCTGCATCGTTTCCGTCTTTCCAAACGATGATCATTATCATTCTTAAGAGATAAACGCTGTTTTCCTGACTGTCAAAGTTCCAATTGAATAACGCTGGCTCTACGGGCGTCACATCGTGATATAAGTAGATTAACTCTGTTTGGTCTAGGGGTATAGGGGATACCAAATCGAAGGTAAAAGAAAAAAAAATTGCGGGTGGATAACATATGCAAACATGATAAGGAAAAACAATAAATCGACTATTAAGTTTAACCAAGTGCACGCATAATCAACGGGGTTATATATATTGTTCTCAACTTCTCATTTTTTTCCAAATACGTTACAGTATAAGTCCAGTATATTTTAAACTCTATTATTGGATTTCAGAATGCTTTCCGACACATCGAAAGCAGACATTGATAGTGAGTGGAGACGACGCTTTTGGGATGCTGCCAAAGGTGGGACTATTTGTGGTATTCAAAGTGTATTGCGAGACATCAAAAATGTTACAGATGACGTTATGGACGGCTGCATAGGAGCAATATATCTTTGTATTGAAAAAGGTAGGCCTTATTAATACTTTCCTAATTAGTGGGGTAGATTATGTAGACCAGGTGCGTAGCCAGGGGGACATTGGGGAAAGCCCCCCCCCCCCTTTGAGATCCAAAATGCTATAAATTTGCATCATTTTTAACTAATCTCAAAAATGTCGGCAGCTTCGCGGCCATTGTTTTTATAATATGCTCTTGAATGCTCTAAATTTGCATAATTTAAACTGATTTCAAAAAATTCGCGGCCATTGCTTTTATAATACCCAAGGTTGTCCCCCCCATTTCAAAATCCTGGCTACGCGCCTGATGTAGACAGATACACCTTCATCTAATGGACCCTTAATTGCTATGTATTATCAATTTGCATACATGATGCAGAAACTTGGATCCTGAACAAACTTTTGTCGATTCATTTGAAATGAATCGGTAGAAAAATTGAAGAGAATTAAAGTTATGCTGAAGATTACTTGAACTAAAAACTAAGCAAATGCTCATCAACAAGCTAAATTGATATCGGGTGTATCGAAAGACAAAAGAACAATAAGAGGCATATGCCTACTCGAAAGAAAGTTCAGATGCAAAAGAGTATAAAGAAAACTGTGAGCTGACCATTTAAATGAGTCTTCTTTTCTTTCACTAAAAGTTTGCACGTGAGCAGTCAACAACCAAAAATAATGGCGAACCAATCTTTGGAAAGATATGACGCAGCAGGTATAGAGTTAGATACTCAATTTCGACAAATATTTACGAGGGAGATTGGTCTTTTCATACTCGCGCAGAGTAAACTTGGTGCAGCGAAAGCTCCTTTTAAACTAATGTAAATTTTGAATTTCAAAAATATTCTTTTTTACTGATGGGGTTGAAGTCTTTTTTTTAACACGGGTGCCAAGTTGGTGAAATGCTCAATTTCATTTACTAATATAATCAGAAGAAGCAGAAGCCCTGGCAAACTACCTAATGTAAGCACATACATGATCAACTCTTGTCTCAATTCCAGCTGAGGTGAAGCCGGTATTTTTGTGTCTGGTGGGGATGATGTTATGAGCTGAACATGGCTAAGCAAGTCGAGGGGGGGGTCTAGGATATGCCATTGAACATTTTGAAAAAATTGAAACTTAATCGTGCATTTAAGAGCAATTTAGGACTCTTTTTTAAATATTGAAAAGAGTAAATTTTTGGAGGATTTTGAGTAATGAAACACAAGTGATTTGTGGAAGTATTTAATTCCCGTAAATTGTTTAAAATGGAAGCTAAATTTTGAGTTTTAGAGCCAATGTCTGATCAGAAACAGAAGAAAAAAGATTACTCATGGTCCTACGGCGAATGCATACCCCTAACCATTTGAATATACATCCCTACTAGCATGCCCTGCCTCAAGGATTGGAGATTGACTTATTTAACTTCCTCTATTGTTTAATAATATAACCACACGCTTTTGTTAGGGGTATATTTGAAAAGAATAATTGAATAAAAAAAATATTGACAACAATATGATCCTTTGAAGTATTGATGACGTCACAGATTCATTTCTATAAAAAAAATCGTTTTTCCTTCTTGAAATATGTTTAACGTATCCGAAATTAACAAATAAAATCTCATAAGAAAGATATTGGCAAGATATTTATAAATATGCAAACTTATACAAAATCGGACTTGTATTAAGCGCGTAGTACGAGACCATAAGGCTAATAATTCAATACTGCCAAAGGAAAACGTTTATTTAAACCTGTCTTGTATTTATGTTGATATTCGCTTCTTGTTCAGATCAAATAATCAAATAGTCCAGATTGACCTTATGTCGTGTGAAAGTATGTTATTAATTGTTTTAATAATTTTATATCTTTCTAGAAAACGTTGAGATGGTTTGTAAACTGCTATCAAGCACAATATTCGAAGGAAAGCAGTGCAGAGAGAGACTTTTGACAGAATTGCCGGATTTGCTGTATCACGCCTTGTCCCAGTCTGACAACTATTTGCCTATTGTGGAGGTAATAATCGACACATTGTCTCTACGGGATGACGGTTTCAATCATTTCACATGTTTCAGAAATATGGATGGTTTTTCAGCTGTGCATCTTGCAGCAATTGATGGAGACATAGCCTCTGCTCAGAGAATCTTTGATCTTGGGGGAGACAGCAAGCTTCAGTCTAAAGATGGCAACACAGCTCTGACCTTGGCAATCGCTTACGACCATCCTAAATTTTGGGAGTTTATTCTACCCCTTTCTGAGGTGAACACGCATGACCATGATGGGGATACACCTCTGATATTTGCCGCCTGGAGACGTCAGTACGAGTTGGTTGATGCGCTTCTTGACAGAGGCGCAGACTGCAATGCCAGAAGCAACTTCTCAACATCTGCTCTATGGAACGCTGTATACAAGCGTGCCAATACATGTGTGAAAGTTCTCATTGAAAATGGCGCTGACATGAGAGTAAAGTGTGAAGGAACTTGTCTTTTTCTTGAGGAAGAAAATGACGATAACCAAGGAGGGGAGATTACCCTCATATACCCTGGTGCTCCACGTTCGTTACTCTGGCTTTGTGTTAATCATTGTGGACAATCAAAAACTAGACATGATGGAATGGAAGTAATGTCTTTACTCTTTGCCGCTGGTTATGACACAAGACAGGATAATTGGGTTTCCGATTTGAAATTATTAACCAAAGAAAAGACATCTTTATTGAAAACACAAGAAACTCACCCCGATCTTCCATCAAACATTTTGAATGATTCAGAACTGACTGGTTTGTTATGTTCCATACATTCTCAACCTTTACATCTCAGAGACTTGTGCCGGAATAAACTAAGATCGATTTTCGTAGACAGTAAAAATTATTTGTCCTTTAACAAATGGGTGTCTGCTTTAGATGTCGGGATATATACAGAGGCTTTTTTGACAATTAAATACTTATGACAGGAAAAATGTATGTATTTATCATGATACATTTGTTTTCATGTCAAAAGTTTGTTGAAAGTTATTAATGAGTGAATCATAAACCCCAAAGTAAAACAAACAAACAATACCAACTATTGATATTGTTGGAGATTGCATGTATCACGCCCACCCGTACAGTTAATTAAGGTAGCCACTGACCTTTTCATCTATATAGTTGGATACATGGGCTATTGATTTTCGACTACCTGCCAAAACAGTTGTGTCGCAATCACTGTGTAATTTCCCGTGAAAGATCATTAGATGCAAATTTATACATAACATTTTTAAATGATAATTTCTCTTAGATGTACCCATTAGGAGTAAAAATAAAGATAATTCAATGAAATTTACAAATAAGCAAACATTTGCTAATTAGCTTATATTATGCGATTAGATAAATATTTATGAGACAACTAAAACTTTGAAAAAAAAATCGGAATTTGTCTTTGTTTTGTCCCCGGTTAACCAATACTGAGTAACAATATATTTTTCGAGAACAATGTAGTTAAAACAAATTGAGCTCAACTTCGCTGTCATTTTGTTTATATCAACGACTTATGCACAATTTATGTGCACGTTTGTGTTTCTTTTAGTGATACGAGATTCCGAAGAAAGTCTATAGTAGCACCCTATACCCTCTAGGGACATCATGAGACCAATTTATTCAACTAGTTAGACACCTGGGCCACACATGTTCAACTATCTGTCAAAAATAAAGTGTCGCCATTACTGAGATATTGCCGCTGAAAGGTCATTAAGTGCTAGTTATACATAGATATTCTAAATCGTTATTATCTCAGCTAACAAATTTGGTGTCAAAACAAAGTTAATTGAATGAAATTTTCAATAATGCATACTTATGCCATTAGTTTATTCGCATATTGATAAATATAAATGAGAAAACGCAAATTTTGAATTTTTGCTCAGATTTTAAAATTCAATTTGCCTACAATTTCTCTTATTGTTAGACATTAACTGATTAAGATGTTGGAGACCAATGTGGAAAATAATCAGTTTTACACAAATTAGCCAAACTTTGGTCAAGGTCTATTTCTAGCAACTATTCATGAATAGTTTCCGGCTTGTGTTTCTGTTAGAAACAATTAATTTAGAAGAATGCTATAGTTTGAGAGCTACTGGGACTAATTATGATTTTATGAGACCAACGTTTACAATCTGCTGTGCCATTAATTTGAAACTATATATGGAAAATAAAATGTTAAGATCATTGTCATTGTCCCTTAAAGGTAATTTCGAATTTATACATATATATATTTTAAATCATTCATAAAAATAAAATGCCTCTTGATATTAGTTTGGAAATGTAAGGTCCTCAGACAGCAGTGATAAGTTCATGTATGTGTTCAAAACCCCAAAGGGAACGTTCACATATTATGTCATCAACACTTTGGCGACTCTACCCCCTCACCGCACTTGATGACATATGACTTTTAAATAGTAAAAATCTCCCCATGTCATCATTGGCAATTTTGACCCCTCTCTCTCAGACTGATGATGTAATATATGAACGCTCCCATAGCAAGAATACAACAATGAGAAGTACATGTAGTGGAGTATAGCATCTAGAATACATGATGTTCTACATCCCCTGAGTAGAGTTGGAAGTCAGCAAGACTATTGAATAGCTTACACGCCTATGTGAAACAGTACTACCCACGAAACTATCAATATAACCAGGGCTTAAATTGGGATAAACACTCCATGCAAAGAAAATGGAATTGTTAAGAAGGAAATCTAGTCGTTCAGAATTCACAAAATTGTTAATCTAACAGTCTAAATAACAGAGTATATTTTGATGAATGGTTAGTATTTTTTTCACAAAGTAGTCCCTTCTTCAATGATGCACTCCTGAGTTGAATATCAAACTCAATGCTTTCTCTTTTTCATTCAAAATTCAATCCAGTGCGTGCATCATTGAAATAGGGACTTCTCGGCAAACAAATGACTAACAAATCATTGCTAAATTGGAAATGAAATATGTACAATCAATCAAGTAATGACTTAAATCGCTTGGTTGCATTCTTTATACATTGTTTGCTCACCAATGTCCCAAAAAATGAGACAAAGTCCTCATCACAGAACCATTTGTATCTCTTATCATAGACCTCTATATACTGTGCTCGAGTATTTTTTTCACCTGGAGTAAAGTTTCGCATTGTTTTTTTAATTGCATAAATTTCCTTACGCAAAAATTTGACCAATGTCCCAATACTAGCACTAATAAAGAATTTTTTTCCTAAAGATGCTGGACCACAACAAAATTTGTAAAATTCCAAATAATTTTTTTTATTGCTAAAAGCACTCAACTACAGTAAACAAAAGACCAGAGTATAACAAAGGCTGATGGATAGGATCAAACTTTTATTTTATCCTTATACATGTTTGGTAGTAATGCACCACCCAGCATACACCATGGTGCATACATAATCACATAGTATGATGAGTACTTGAACGTTGTTGGCCACAGAGAGTACAGTATTGCACATGCATAGCTACATAGGGACAACATCAGACATAAAACCACAGAGATGGTATAGTGATGTTATCATCATGTAATTGCCAGATTTTTCAAGAGCAAAACAATCCAAAGTAAGTGCTTAACCACATCTTTATTCAAACAATGTTTGATGTTAGATACTACCAGATCAACAACAAAATAAAAATAGAAACGCTTTTGTAGACTGATATATAAATGTCTTTTAGATAATAGATTAAAAAACAATTTTCTATAGAATGTTAGATGTTGTCATTTTGTACTTCATTTCTAAACTGGCAAACCATGTTATTGCCTACTTATTTCATAAGTACATTTAATAAGATTATATCATATCATTGTTATAGTCAGGCAGAAGTATGATGTTGTGTATTTATGACCTGCTTTGAAAATTGTATTCTTGATAGCATATGTAGTAGAAGACTGAATGTAAAACAATTTTCAAAGACCTCATAACAAAGTAACAAATCTGTAAATGCCTGGCCATCACAAGGATATTATTGCTGTTTCTATTCAGACAAAATACATTTTCTGATGTAATCAGTGTTGCTTATGAACCAGAGGTCTTTGAGCTCTCACCCTTGGACTCAATGCCATGATAGTCATTATTGTACAAGATTGACAAACTCCCAGCATCTCAATATAGATCATTCCTAATTTTGTACAATTTCTGAATAACAATTGTGCTTTTCCCATTACAGAAGGCGAAAAATGCTTAACAAAACCGCTTTCCTAGAATTCTTTATTGTGAGCATTTGGAATCATATATGATAGTGACTGTCAAATCTAAGCAGGTGTCCCAGAGGCATCCCACAATATCAGTAGTTATCACAACTGACATCAAGCGAGGATAGACAAGATCCTACACGAAAGTGAACCCCACAATATCTGACTCATGAGTTGTGCATGCTAGCAACAATAATTCAGTCGTTTACTGCACAAAAACATTATGCATTAGGTTGAGCACTAGTACTTGATGAAAAACAATCAATATTGTTTAGGGACACATTTTTTATGAGTAAGTTTAAAATGTGTTTGAAAAATAAAATAATGAAATGAAGGAATGAGGATTAAAAATCCCACAAAATGATCAAGCAATTGCCATAAGTTTCCTTTCAAAATATGATATATGTGAATCTATCACATAGTCATGTAGGAATTGGCAATTATTCAGCATTATCTGTATTTGTAATATTGATTTGAAGGCTTAGCTAAAAAACGCAGAAGAAATGAAAATTTCATTAGCTAAGAACAAAATTCATATGCAGAGGTGACTTTCATTCCAAAATCTAAAAAAAACACAAATTCACAAGAAACAGATTGTAGATGTATTAATGTTTAGGTTCTTTGTGATATCAGACAAAGTGAGCTTGGAGTTAGCAGCAATTTGCTAAAATTAAGGCAAGTTGCAAAAAATGCAAATAATTTCTAAAAGCTAGAATTCTTTGGATGTCAATTACGTAATAATGAACAGCATGACCTGATTATATTGTACAGTTATAGTTTATAGTTCCTTTAGAAAATTGTGAATGCAGAATTTAAAAAAATAAATTGAAAACTGGTATTAGAATACAAAATATTATGCATCTCGCAGGAATTATGTGTTATGTTTTCTTCTTTCCTTCCCTCCAACAATATGTATCCAGTAAAAAAAATTTGGTTCTTATTATCAAGAATTTTGAATGTAAGATAACATTTTGCTGTAACAAGGTTTTTTTGAGAAAGGAAGTGAAAGATGTTGAATAATGTACCAACATTTTCTCTACATAGCTGCAAGTGTAACATGTATAACATTATCTAAACACATATAAAACACTAACTGCACTTCTAGAGGACACAGAATGATGTGAAACATTGCTAAGATACATATCTAGAAAGACAAAACATTTTATTGACAAACAAGGAGAAGAAAGAAGGACTTTGATTTCTATAAGATACCAAAATATTAAGCCATGGACATTCAAAGAATTACACAACATCAGTGGTTTTGAAGCCAAGTATCTTGTCTAAGGTAAAAGTCCCTTACATTTTTAGATTTACCTCAGTCCAAGGAGTATGTTTTAGTGGTAATTTACAATTCACCAAAGTCTTGATTATATTTTTCTATTGAAAACAAGTGAATTTTTTGATAAGTGTCAACTTACAAGAAAGATTTTAAAAAGTAGATTTGTGATTACAAGTATCTTCTAAAAAAAATCTACCCACCACTAAACATCACAAAAATGAAGGTCAACTGGTGACATCCATTAGACAGCAGAAGAAAACAAATCAAGAACAGAAAACTGATAACATCCTTTCAAACTTTAAAAAAAATAAAGTACAGCAGTTGGCATCCATCTTTACGGACAGAGTATAGTCTTAACAACATAGAGTTGTTTTACAGAGGTAAAGTGGTATCTTCATTGCATCACAGTGTCACACTAGCAGCTCAAATGTTCACCATTTTTTGTATTTAACAAGACGAAACTTACTGCTTGACAATGATACTTTAGATCGCTCATTATTGGTTAATTTTCATTATTAAGCTCTATATTCTAAAGCAATTAAGGCAAATAGTATCAAAATAACACCAGAAAATGAAATCTTATTTTAAGGTAGAAATTGTTGTCATTGATTAAAACATATTTTGGATATGACAAACTTTTTTATCTTAGATTTCATGTTAATAAGAATCAATCATAAACATGATACTGCATCAAGTGGCTTATTTCAATATAAAGAGTCATCAATGATATAGATTTAAATAAATATATGAATAAATTACAAAGAGTATGTCAGAGGATGCCATTTTCCCAGTGTGGCAAATTAAAGTAGTAGGAAAACACAGTGCAAAAAATAATAAGCATGTTAACATAAAACAGACAAAAAAGATAATCTGAGATTTAAAAAAAAAAGAGACAGAAATTATAAAATATATGACAACAGTTACTGTTTTTTGTTGTTTTATGTACAAAAAACATGAGGCACATATGGACTATTTTTCTATTTACATAGAAACTACAGGTACTCTCTTTTATCTAAAAATCAATATGATCGCTAAAATAATGCATAACAATCACTATCATCCACCCCAAAAAAAAAGTTTTGTTGAAAAACAAAGAAAGCAAAATCTAATCAATTATATTCTACACCTAGCAACATGTTATAATATCTATTAAGTTTTTACCCTTTTTAATAAAATAATACAAATTTGTTTTGAAGAATCATTTTTCAAACAATTCTAAAGATGTGGTGACTTTTGTCTGTCAATCTCATTAATCATCTATTTCTAACATTTTCAAAAATAAACGGCAAATATACATCACTACAAATCAATCAAATACAGACATTTCTAGCATATATATTGGATTTCATTTGTATGCAGATTTGGTGAACATGAATCTTAAAATATGAAGCTAAAAGAAAAGTTTTTCTAACACTACTGTTGGAATTGAAGAATACCCTAGGACATAAACATATCAGAGGCAAATCTTTTGCCTCATCAAATTTCAATGTCCTACTTCTCTCAAGAATTGGCATGTTTGCAATCAAGAAAACACATAATTGCTGTCCCTTCTCTCAATTGTCAATCTAAGAACATCTTCACATAATTAGTATAAACAGAGTAAAATAATATAAATATTTGTACACAACAATATATTTTGATAGGATTTCAGAAAAAAATAGTTGATATCTGTGTTATAAGCTTTTTGCCTTCATATTAATACAAAGCATTGACAAATTCACATTTGAGTTATAATCACTGATAAAATGATATTAACTTTTTCACCAGCCACAATTTGGTCCGGGGAACATAAAACCAGAAAGCCTTTGTTGATAACACACAGATGACAATTAGCACATAAATAATAGATAGCATATTTATAGCTAATATAAAGTCAAAGAAATAGTCAAGAGTGATATATATTTTAAGCTTGCATAGCTCTTATTTATACAGCCTCATTTTAAATTGAATAACCTATCTATTTTGATAATCTTGACATTATCAATGTGTACAGAGAATACTTTGGTTTGCTTAAGGTTATGTTTTCTAAATAAATCTTCTACACTCAAAGAAGCACTACAAAAAAACGGCAAGATTCCTTGTCTGCATGGCCATATATAATCCATACCAAAAAATGGTATAACAAGATAAAAGCAACTTGGAAAGAATAATAATTGATTTATATATGCAAGGTTGAATTTTCAAGACAAAGTAAAACCATGATGACATAGCACCGCAGCTACTGTAGAAAATGTCAAGCACAAATATCCATACATACTAACAACAGGTACAAATCTTGCTCTGATCTTATCACATACTGGCACACATATTACATTGCTTACGGGATTCATAATAAATAAAAGCATTTCAAAGATAAAACAATCCATTGACAGGCAGAAAAAAGCCAGCAGGCTTTTATATTGTGAACCAACATGATTAAATTAACAGCTTACTTCTTTGGTACACCAAGCAAGCAGTTTTATGTAACTATAAGGTGTAATGGTATTATGACAAAAAAGGTAAAAAGTCAAATCTCCCCTAAAAAAGAAAAACTATGCATAAATAAAGACACTGCCACAAACAACTTGAGCTTCTTCCAAATCAAAACGTTGCAAAATCCCAAAAGATTTACAATGCATAAATTTAGAAACAGGCACACAAAACATGGGATCTTCTTCCGAAACTAAACGTCACAACTGCCCCAAATTAAAACAATGCATGAATAAAAACACTGGCAAAAAAATGGGAGCCTCCTCTGAATGGATTATTTATTATTGGGTGGGATGTATGTCTGTGAAAATATCTTGATGATACATTTGATGGTATATATTGACTGTATAATACGTAACAAACAATGTTTTTATATACACAACAAGAGTTTCTATCACATCACTGAATAGATGTATAATCTGAAAAGAAAAATGACGCAACTTTAAACAAGAAAAAATATGCCCTACTGTGACTTATACAATTCATTCATGCATGAATGTGTGCAAATAAAACTTTACATATACAAGCAATAACACTTGTAAAAGAGATAATTAATTGGGTAAAGTTCTTATCTACTGAAAAATGGAAGCCATTCTTCAAACTCTTTTGCTTATTTACAGACAAAAAAGCTGCACAACCCCTCTATAATGAAAAATCAATAAATAACAAAGAGTCTATTAGCACTATAGTTCCTATTAATACTTCTCATTGATAGATCTTACATACAAATCTTTTCTGAAAGAGTGTAATTATTTAAATGTCAATTGACCCTTTGAAGGTAAGGTCAATACTTTTAGATTTCTTAACATGTTCTAATTGGCCATTAAAACAGTCAACTAGATTACTTGGTTATGACATAAATGAGCAACCAGTTATATATAGTAAAAGTATACTATAAACAAATTTGCAATGCTTGACCTAAGGTGGGAATGATGGAACTGAAAACAATTCAATAAAGTGAGCTTTTGCATCACAAACTATTTATAGCTTATTGGAAAACAATAACTGGCATCAAATGAATATAACCACACAAATGTTTTTGTTTCAATGATGTGTCAATAGCATTTGTATACCAGCCTCATAATAATAAATCTTTGTCTAATGCTATATTACTACTTCATGCAACATAGTTTGACTAAGATACTAAGATACGTTTATTTTTATATCTTCCTAATGCAATATAGGAATATGAACCACATACAACTTATTAAATTCCAAATATGAGAAGTTGTGTGTTTTTTCTAAATATGTTAAAGGAATTAGTTGCTATAGTAAATTTTGCCCTCAACAGGGTTGAGTATGTGCCAGACGTGAACAAAATTGTTTTATATGTCTATGAAAAAGAAATTTTAAAAACCAGGGGCAATTTAAAGCTTCAATTTTTTTACGGCCAAATTTTGTCTACATTAATAAAAATTGCCTCACAATTTTATGCTTGCCTGAACCATAATTATAATCTTACAATACAGGTAATTCAAACCTAATAGTAGCTAAACTCATGATGAGGTATCAAGACTAATATTTGATTGGTTCAAACTTTTCTTATAAATGTCCATCTTGGATGGGGGCACCAGATGTTCAGGAAGTGTGCTAGGGAGCTCGCCACCATCCAGTTTTATGTTTATGAGATGCATAGACAGAGCAAACTCATCCATATCTAAATTTCCATCACGGTCAATGTCGGAGAGCTTCCATACCTTGGATAGGACAGTGTTGGGCAGTTTGGACTTGACCATCTCTGCTTTAGCCTTGGCACCTGTGACCTTGCCATCAATAGGGCCCAGCTTGTTGAAGATCTCATCAGATTTAAACTTATTCTCCTCAACGATCCAATTCTTGTCTCCCCTGCCTGCGTCAGCACCTTCACCGCTGCCGAAAGAAAAGGGACTTTCTGTATACATATCAAAGGCTCCCCCATGGATGGCTCCACCATTCTGTTCATTAGTTTCCCTCTCCAAGTCTTCGGCAGGAATCATTGACATAAGTTTTGCAATGTCATTTGCCAACATACTGTCAACAACGTCCAGCAGTCTCGGCTTAATCTGCAATGAAAAAATAATCACAATTTAAATCATCAGTATAAATCGTTTTTGAAGGAATTCAACGCATGTTATGCTTAATCTACAACAGAGCTTATAATACATTGTTACATTCTACCCTGTCATAGCTGGGGTGACCAGTCGAAGCACAAATTCCTTTATGCCAGGCACTGCTTACAAAGTAAAGTAAAGAAAATATAGGGTTGGCCAACATTTTTTTACAGTCAAACCTTGATATAACATAACTTGATACTGCATAGATGTTTACATAACTTATGTTTTTCAAAAGTCCTGAACGTTTTTTTTCTCTTTTCTCTTTTAATTTCACTTCAATATAGCATAGTTTGTATTGCTTGGATTTTAGTATAACATAACTTATTTCTCATCCTGATATTAATTAAAATCCTCTAAAATCTACTACAATATTGCGTAGGTCTGAACATTCTTGTGTAAAGTGTGCCTACATTTTCCAAGTGCATACATCAGTTGTTTGGAGGATAAATCATATTAAAAGAAAATTTCTTGATTTACAATGTATGTTTTGTTTATTGTATAAACTTATACTTGATAATGGTACTACAGTATAAAGGATAGCCAACCATTTTCCTCATGTGAAATAGTAAAGTCATGTACCCTGTATGCATTTATAGCTTCATTTACATGGAAACCATGATATTAAGTAGATTGTAATATAAAGTTGATTTTCAGTCCTCCCAGAAATCTATGCTAAATCAAGGTTTGACTGAATTTATTAACATTTTATTAAGACATGAAATGTTTACACATTCAGTAATCCTTCATCTATCTTACTATTGTTCAAAATTTCCACCGGAACCTTTCTGGTTGCCTACTCTTGACATCTCAAATAAATTGGCCTCCTCAAAGATTGTTTTTGAGAAAATTGCCCCACATCCGGACCTTATTCCCACCTCCATATTATCTATTATTGCACTTTGATTTATACAGTTTTCAAATAATAGACACGTTTTTCATTTTCATTTGTTTAATTTTCAATCTCTAAATCTTGCTATAAGTATGTTATACCAATGAATTGTGCCCCTTCCTCCCCTAGGGTAATGAGGAGTTAAGTTCTTAGCTTTCCTTACTAGCTTTACTTTACTTTGCTGGGTTAAATTGTGTTTTTCAAAACCAGGATCTAAATACAAATATTACAGCTAAAGAAAAGAGGGACTCATTTATTTTATTTGAAGTCTGAACAACTTTTGTATAGTAAATGAGCTGTCATCATTTACAAAATCTATGCTGAATGAAAGAGATAACATGTATAATATAATATTACTCTCTGTTTCTACTTCCTATAGTGCCAGTGCCGGTCACGTGAGGGTAATGAAAAGGTCCATAAAAACAATGTTTTGTTAAACATCAATGCCAGAGGTAGGCACGAGTACCGTTAGTAACGCAAGTATTGAGTAGCGTTACTTAATTCAGTACTCCCGTTACTAACGCAGCTTCTTGGTACTCTACT
>JAUUEB010162223.1:0-14261 GCA_032362205.1 Clione limacina
TTTAAATGTTTAAATAAATATTCCCTCCAAATTGATTAATGCGTTGTGAGAGATGCTTATTCTAAAATACCCATCCCGTTGGTTTGATTAAATTGTTGTATCATCTGGGCGTGCCTCTTATGTGGTTAAAGCTCTAGCTGTAGACAGGGAGAGTAAATGGATGCGACAGACATACCAGGGAATGGCATAATATGCACGTTGTTAAATATTTGCAAAAAGATGCACTGATATGATCACGTGTGAGTTCCATGAGCGACATTCAAAGACATTAAGCCACCTGGAATAACATATGACGAACAGCTGATGGTAGAAGACGGTAATTGAGAGTTTTCTAGTTTCTATAGATATTCTTTTTCTCTCGGCAAGGATATGTTGTTTTTTGTCTTAAAAAAAGGATGAATACTAAAAGAGTAACAGGAAAAAGTTGTAAAATTGTGTTAATTTTGCTAGTTAAGAACACATACATGCATTATTAGTGATGTATGATTATTGTAAATAAATAATATCAAGCCTTGTCGTGCGGACAGTCACCTTACGTTGTGAATGATACCCTAAATAGAGGATAATCCTGTGTTATATATAGGGCTTAAGGGAGTGACAGACTTAGAATCGCCGTCATAGCTGTCAACTCTGTTATTTCCACGGATTACCACACTGCCCAGACACCATAGAAATTATCAGTGCCAGACACTGATCAGTCACATACAGTGGTCAAAGTGTTACATGAGTCACGTGCCGTGAATGATTCACACTCAATTCTTATTTATCACGTCTAATCAAAATGTATTCAGTAGACTTGTAAATAAAGTTCAAAACATGTTGTCTGTATATTTCTTTCTCTTAGTATTTTTCATTAGGAATTAGAGTCCGTATCTGCGGGAGATTATGCCCGTGGTGATTAAGTAAGGAATATTAAGATTTGTTTAAGGAGTTCATAGTTCACGTTGTTTATTAGAAGTGGCCGTTATATACAGGTGGTCGCCAGGACAAGTTCGGCCAAACAGAGGAATCATATCAAAGAATATTCTGTTAAATTGAATAACATAATCGTACATTCTTCGTTTATACTATACAAAATCTGACCTAAGTATGCGACAAAATTATCTCATTTGAAACATAATATTTCATGTTCCAATAACTGTATTATGTCTGCACTTTACTGTCTCAAAAGATAACCATGGGTGTCACAAGAATATCATATACCCCTTTGTCGAATACTCTTGAACACATTATCTATACAATTACAATGATCAAGGGATTCATGCTGTTAATCAATGCAGGGATCGTATTAATTCCACACCGGTGTGTTTAGCATTTATGTAACCGTGTTCTTTTTATAATAAATAATTGTTATACCACATACGTAGTGTATTGAAATTTGACACCTTTGATTCTCTTTGAAAATACTGGATGTAACAATTTTGTTTGTATATTAAGCTCGTTTGTAGTTACATTAACCTCGAACTCCAAATAAAAATACTGTCTACTCCGGCGAGATATTAATCCAACTCTCGTTGAATTAATATCCCCTCTCTCTCCTACGTACTTATTAAACTTATACTTTTGATTTTCATGAACTTAATGCTAATTCCTCAGCTGTTATTCTGCATTACACTGTTGACATATGCTGTTTTTTTCCATTCAAATATGCCAACAACTTTTTTTTTTATAATAAAAGGGGAAGGGAAAATGATTCATTCAGAGGTGATGAACGCAATGATTATTCTAAAATACCCTTCCTAGCGGTTTGATTAACCGAATGGGCGTGTCTCTTTTGTGGTTAAAGCCTGGTTGATGGTTGTTGACCTGGGGGAGTAAATGAATGCGACAGACAGACGAGACCGTGACAAGTGCAGCACTTAGTGAAATATTTGTATAAAAATACACTGATATGAGCCAAGTGAGCCCGGTGAACTATACCAGTGTAAGTGGGGCACGCGTGAGTGTTTTGGAGCGACATTCAAATAAAGGCCGCCGTCTGGTATATAAGGGACAGATGGTGGCAGCAAATGAATAGTTATTAGTTTTCTACTTTCTACTGAAAGTCTTTTTCTATGCACATTTGGCATGTTTTTGTTTAAAATAGGATAATCACAGAGAGGAAAACAGGAAGAAGATGTAGATTGTGTGTTTATTTTGCCTGTTTAGAACACATGCATGCATTACTAGTGCACTTTGAGTATTGTAGATAAATTATGTGAAGTCTAATCGTGTAGAAGAGATGACCTTGAAACCGAAAAACGCAAAGATGAACAATATGAAGGACAGGTATATAGACATGGAGGGGGGGGGGTAACCTTAAAATTGACTATTTTTGATGCATATACGCTGGCTTTTATTCACTTAATTTCATATTAAGCTATCAATCATATAATTATAACTTTTGTGAAAAAATCGCTATCTTGTTGGGGACAGTTTTCATTGAGCTACTCGGTATATTAGTATATGTATATACGACTTCACACCATGGCCATTGACACATTTTCAATAGGGTCATCGCATTCACGATGTTATTCCCACATATGGCATGATATTCCCAAATATGGCATGATATTCCCAAATATGGCATGATATATCAGATATCATATTATGACATATTTTATGTTTTAATTGAAACTTATCTGGTACAGGAAAATGTATGAAAGTCAAGTGACAGGGTTATGTGACATAGGTATTAATCTATATCGTCGGTTCAAAACGTAGTTGCTAAACTATCACTACGCCGTGTGACCTTTTGCGAAGGTCATACCTGATGTCCTGAGGACTGAGGTTTTTGTTTAGCTTCTTTTCTCCGCTAACAGATCAAAGTCAACATCGTCGCCGTGTCATCCATGAGACTTTGGGTCAGTCAAACCAGACAGACGGACTGGTGACCATTTATTAGAAAGCCACAGACATCTTGCTTTAGGTTTTACCGCAAAGGTGTCAAGTTTCAATGATGGACGACAACCACGTGGGTTGAGTGGAGATAATGTCGTATCGTCTGTCGAGATTTGAATAAGAGTTTGTCGTATGGCAAATTCCATCAACTTCATGCTTTGGTTTTGCTTTGAGATCGCATAGATTAAACAAATGAGTACATCTATCAGCACATAAAATCTTTTATCGACATTGGTGTTAATTTGCCATTTTTAGCATCTATGAATGTACGTTGTCACACAACTCGTACTTCCTACCCTATGAGAAGAAATCACTTTCAATATTTCAGTATATTTCTGGTATAATTTATTTTATAAAACCAGTAAATTTTGAACTGAGGCTGGCTGTTCTTAGTTTGTGTCCACTTTCCAGTCGCATCTGTTCTTAATGTGTTCTTAATTCACGAACTTTAAAACATTCTTCATAACAATATATCATCAAAGGATAAGTCAAATATAATTTTTGTACAGTCTGATATCGCATCCCACTTTGGGAATTACAATAATAAATATTTAGACAAGTTTTTATCTAAATAAATCTTACAAAAAACACAGAAAGTCAACTTCAACTCCTTCAATGTCATTTAACTAGGATACAAAGAATTTGAGCCTAACCTTGTTCTTATTTTATCTTAAATTTTGGCCAAACTCCAGACTGGTGTCCTTATAAAATTGTTCTAATAAAAAAAACTGTGAATTAATTCAAAACAGAACGAAATCTCAGGATGTCTATACATTTAACAAATTACGAAAGGTTCATGTTTGAAGGATGTTAAATGTCAACACAAGTTCACCGTGTCTTTACTGGGCGCAATTATTTACAAAAAATACACGATCTTTTCAGGGCATGTAAAAAACCGTCTTTGAACTTTGAAGTAGGTTTATGTACGTGAAGTAGGTTTATGTACGTGAAGTAGGTTTATGTACGTGTGGGATTTTTCGAGACGTTGTACTTTGGAGAAATGTGATTTCTTTTGCAAGGTTATATCTTTCGCTGGTCCTGAGATGAATCTCCCTGGTCCATAACTGAGAAAAGAAAGAGAGAAAGGATTTACAACAATTTTTCTTTAAAAAAATGAATTAACACTGCTTGACACGCGATGTTTTCGAGGTGGTATCTTTCGCTAGCAAGAGAAAAATCGCGAAATTCACGAAAGGTAAAACCTCGCGAAAGATACCGCATTTACAGTACGTTAATCTATCGGTGAACTTTGACTATTCTAAACCCTTTCTGTTGAATATGATATTTATATAATCAGTGTTTCCAATTGTCCTTCAATTGAAGGAAATCCTTCATTTTGTCTTTTTTTGAACTCTTCATTATGGCTTGGTATAGCTCTGAATGGCTAATTTTTGGGTCTGTTTTATGTCAAAATTGCAATTGTTTTAAAAAATCATTCCCTTTTACAAATCGTCATTTGAAGCACTGATAATACAAATACGCTGGCTTTATTAATAACTCACAATATTATAATTTGAATGGTGTGCTATTTTCGTCTAAAGGTTTCATAAACTTGGTCTATACTTTATACATTTTTTACAAACTACGAATGAATCTACGCTGCGGAAAGCTAATCTCTATGTGATCTTAAGTCACGTTGGATTCATTCAAATATCACTTTATTTTTACAATGCACTATTCACTATTGATTATATTACCAAATTACCATAATATTATTCCAGGGGTAGTTTTTATGACGTTCGTTGCGTACCGAAATCTAAAGACTTCCGGTTCCTTTTTATCGACTTCCTGATTTGATTTCATAATCCCACAGAGAGAAAGTAACGGGTTGTTTGGAATAATAACCGAAGTCAATGACCTTGAAGTCACGTTGTATTATTGATAGTTTTCCTGATATTTCCACACTATACAAACCACAATTCACCATTCGCTGCATTCTATTACAAAAGTCATTTGAAGACGCCCTCCAAGTGTGAAAAACTTCAGACTTCCGGTTATTTTCTATAGACTTGCTGATTTGATTTTATAATCCCTTTAGAGAGGAAGTAACAGGTTTCATCAGACCATAATGCCGTCTGATCGCTTGAATACCGATTGAGATGTGGTTTACGGTTTTCTGGGCTTTTTTTCTGTGTTGTCGATTTGTTTATTGGAGTTCTTTGCCCATCCTCTTGGAAAGGAATTTTTTACAAAGAAATTACGTGGTAAAAACGTACCGAGCGTGAAATATTACGGTATGTTGTCTTTTCCAGCCTGGGAGGGGCTAACTGTGACCTAGATAATGTGCTGTCTTTGACCTGACCACAATGTCTGGTGTCTTCGCTTCTTGACCTGTAAATGCACGACTGGACACCGTATGTTGGTATTTGAATTATTTATGCATCATTATGCAAGAATTTGATACACTCAAAAATGTGTTAAGGTTTCATCATCATTATCACATGCTCATGACAGCTAAGGGGTGTGGTATGTTATTTATCAAGCGCCGTGAGATCGTTTGGCTTCTGGATCTTTCAAGAATGGTTAAAAAAAACATGTTACATTTTCCAAACTTCTTTAATTTATTCTTCAAACCGTCACACTTGTTCAGTTTTTGAACATGTTAAATTTCACAAACTGTTTTCTCATGCCACTAATGATATAAATCAGGACAGTTTGTGCATATGCTTTGCATAGATTTAGACGGATTCATCGTATTCATTAAGTTTCATCCCAAACAATGCTTATCAGAAAAAATACATTTAAGGCTGGGAAGTGTTACAAAGGCTTGTTGGTAGGGATGAATGGGGGATGGGTCACATATAAATTGAAGTTAAAAATATCCTTCATTTGCGCTAATATTTGACCCATCCCCCATTCATCCCTACCAAAAAGTTAAAGTAACTCTCCTAGGTCATTCCATCATCAATTGATAAATTGATGATTAAAAACAAAATTAATCAATATGTTAATTGATGGTAACCTCACAACTGTTACAAAGGATTTTGTACTCTAACTATTCCGTGACCTTCGAGAAATATATAAACAAATAATTGTTATTTCAGACTGTTTATATGTGATGCTAAGTGTAGTGCAACCATCCACCACTTTCAACGTTTGGAATATACCATTTTAGATTAAGATTCAAATCTGACTTTGTCTATCTCTTTATAATGACATTAAACACTCGCACATTTTTCACGCTCCTTTTGATTTGTCTCTAAATAGGGCAATCAGTTATACAACAGGAAGCTTAACAGGACGAGATATATTCTGGGGGATTCTAAATTCGACCTTTGACTCTGTAATTGTTATCATATCTAGTGCCACCGGCGCCAGACATCCTTCTATATGTTACAATAACAAATGTAAGCGCTACTGTCATATAGAATCATGACGTCACTGATAATGTTATCACAAAAATGGCACATATAAGCACGGTATGTTTACATACAACTCTGCTCTCTGTCAGTGAAACTAACATCCAAGGATAAATAACTCACTTATGTACTCTGTTTTATCGAAGGTAGGGCCTATCGGGACACCACAAAGAGTTCCACTTTCGGAAAATTTAGGGTACCTTTTTGGTATGTTATATATATTTATACTATATTGTAACTGTTTGTTACTATATACCTACCCCTAACCTTTAACCCTGCTTGGATAGTGACCTAATGTACAGTTTGCTTGGATAGTGACCTAAGGTACAGTTTGCTTGGATAGTGACCTAAGGTACAGATTTTCCAAAACAGGAACTCTTTGTGGTGACCCAATAGGCACTTTCTTTATAGAATGTCAAAGTTCATCAAAAGGTAGGTGATGAAATACATGTGATATATTTTATTTGGCGTCGCCGTTTTGTGGTATGCTTGTGAATTCGGCAGCGATAGGTCCCGGGTTAACCCCCCCCCCCCCCATATCTACCATTTCTCAGTTGGGAAGAAAATGTACAAATATTACCTCGCTCCACTTAGATACTAATTGGTACCCAAATAAAGACAAGAAGATATTTTTGAATAGTAAGGACTCAATCCATTTACTTTACTTTTTAATCCCTAACAGGCGAAGGTCTTGTACGCTTTTCGTGGAGTTGAGGATGTACACGAGTCTCTTCATTCGTGTGCCGGGTTAATAGCAGATTGTCAAGCCGATTTGCTGGGAAATGCGCTTTATAAATACTCTCGATTATTTTAATTAGTATTTTTTTATTTCACTAATACTTAGGATTCATCCACCTGGACAAACAAATTGTTTGGAGGATCCTTCCTGTTTTTCTCTGTGTGATGACAAAAAGCACTCGTGCATGCTTTATGCTTCCTTTGATTTTTATTGTAAATAGAGCAATCAGCAATACAACAGGATGCATCTTAATTTATTGTGTTTGTCCAGGTGGGTGAATCCAAAGAAATTATGTACTTAATCATTAACTAACTTTGATGCATTCTCCGATTTGATCAGCTCCAACTAAAATATATTTTTGTTATTATTAATATGTTTTTATCATATTAATTGGCTGTTTCAAGTGCTTCCCGATTTGATAAGCTCCAACTAAAATATATTTTTGTTATTATTAATATGTTTTTATCATATTAATTGGCTGTTTCAAGTGCTTCCCAGTATATGATTACCTTGACAGGTGCTCAAATATAATTAATTGTTTCTCCAAGGTATTTGTGTTTTGATTATTGCCTGGTACCCATTTATACCTGGTATAAGAGATATCTGCTGATGTCAATCTAGGAATAGGGAACTCTTTCTGTTATACAACTAACCTGCGACCAGTGTTCAGAAATGTTCGATACTAAGTAACGGGAGTAGTTACTTAGCCCTCTACTCAAGGGTACAGACTACTCTACTCTAATCAAGGATACAGACTACTCCACTCAGTATTAACTCAAGAAAGTCACTACTCTACTCAAAAACGATAACGGGAGTACTGAGTATTTGGATAATTCAAAAACAAGTCGGATAGAAAGAAAAAAAATGTTCTTTTCATTATAAAAAGTTCAACCAAAATCGTTTTTCATTTCTTAAAATTTAAGCGAAATTTGAACAAAATTGAATGTCATTCTTATAATTATTATTGAATTAATAGTAATGGAATTTATTAAAACTCAACAGTAAATTTGAGAACTCGATACTCTTCTCAAGTACGTAAACCTAGTAGTAGTGAACATTTGTAACTACTCTACTCGAGTACCCATTTCCATGCAACTATTCTACTTAAGTTGTTTCTTTGTCGGTATTGTTCCTATCACTGACCAAGACACGTACATTACAGAGAGGATTGAGGCAGGGGCGTATCCAGGATTTGTAAAAGGGGGGGGAACAATGTTAAAAAGGGCACGCCTTTCTCTTAAAAAGGGCACGCCTTTCTCTTAAAAAGGGCACTTTTCAACTTAATTTTTTTAAACAAAAGGGGCACTTTTCCACGAAAAATGTTCCCTTTTTAAGAGAAGTATGCCTTTTTTTCTTCTTTTCTTCTTTTTTTCTCTTCTTTCCCTCTTTTTCTCCCTTTTTTGTCTTTTTTGAAAAGGGCATTTTATCCGAAGGGGGGGAGGACATTCCCCCATGTCCCCCCCCCCCTTAGATACGCCCATGCATGCTAGACATCAATTATGAAACACCGAAACACGACTCGTGGTAGTGATTAAACATAACAACTCACGTCTAAAGATTCCAGAATACCATCTGTCTTCATAAATGATCAATGTTTAAGAATAATATAATTGTGATACTGTGATATAAAAAGATAAGATTAACTCGGCAAATATGATTTGATCTTTTCACAATATCTGGTTAATCTGATTATTGTTAAATCAAATCGATTTTATTGATCATCTTGTGTTTCAACAACTGCTAGAGACTGAGCAGTCTTGATTCAGCTAAATATTTTCCAAGTTGATTATTTAAGAAAATAACAGTAATTAACAAAAACCACAGTTTTCAAAAAAGCATTACAAAAAATGAGAACGGCAATGTTCAGTAAAAAAACACCATTCCCCTCTCGCCATTTAATTCTACATCAAGTGTATCACATTTGAAAAAATCAAAGTCCTCCTTTTTCTCTCTGTCTGGTCAACAATGTGCATCTTGAGATGTTCATGTTGAAAAGTAATGTTTTTCTTTTTATGTCCGACTATTTTTAAGCCCAGCCCCTCCCCTAATACTCGGTACTCGCGCTACTTTTGTAATTATGTTATAGTTCGTTAGCACTTCGAAGAACTTCTCAATTAAATCAGCGTGAGACGATACAGGTGAAAATACTTGCTATTCCTCGTTTGCTTTTAAGTTTGAAGCCACTGTTACGTGACCAAGTTGAGGGTTATCTTTTGTTCTGTTTTTGAAGAGATGTTTCTTAACCTGATTATCTTCATCTGGTTGAAAGTTACTATTAGAGAAGGCAGGAAAATTACCTTAAATGAGTGTATCGATTCTGTAAATCATAAATTCCCTGTAGAAATGGGAAGATATCGGCAAATCATGTTGATAGAAAGAAGTTCCCTGTCTGTGTGAATATGGTGGGTGACGAAAATTATTACCAAATTGGAAATATTAGGAAAAGATACATCAATTAAAATTATAATATTTACAAATACGTTTCGCTAATGCATTCAAAAAACAAAAACGAACTCCAGAACTTCTGTTTATTAATATGTATCGTTATAAATAATTTAAAGTAAAACAACGTATTTTATTTACATTGAACTTATATCATTTTGTGCTTTTTTCTAAATGTTAACTGTTGACATGTCTTTGCTGCATACTATGCTCACCACTTTTTATATCTCTATGTGTTTAATGAAGATTACTATATAGCAATATACTCTAAACAGTTAAAAATATGTGTATAGTTGTGAATACATGTGTGGTACGTGCGTAAATTGAACTTTGCTAATTATCAATGTACTTAGAGTTGAATGATGTCTGTTTTAGACAGGTATAGAAAGGAAAGCTCATGCCAATCTTGAATCTTAAGTCTTGAGTCTTGAATCTCACACGTAGACCATACTTTTGATTGATAGTACAGATGTTCGACAAATCATTGTTGAGATCTAAATCTTAGAGACTGTCTGCCACCCAAGCGACCATCACAAGGACATGGAGACTAGGATTCCCCCTCAGTCTATATTCAGATCTGATTATGTGGTCGTCAAGGGTGTCGTTAAAGCACTGATCACTACAAAGGGTCTTCTATCATCGTTGAGTTGATGACAAACCTAGTGAAAAGCCCCCTGTGTGGGTGGTTGGGTGTGTGTGTGTGTGTGTGGGGGGGTAACATTTATCACCAATTGACCATTCATCCTTATGTCTGGTTCAGGAAATTTGTTTTCTGCTCTTCTGCTTGTTTTTCATGTTCTTCAATACGATGACGTAATGTCTGCGTCATCTTTTCGGAGTTATAGTTTATTATGGATTTGTTTTAAACAATTTAGTAAGTACAAAGTTAAAGCTAGTAATTGAAACATGTTTATACATATTTAAACATATACTGTATGAAACTGGTTACAGGCGTAAAGTTAAACAGTTTGATTAGTTATACTGCCTTTGTTTTACGTATAAAAGTAAGCCAACGCCTTTCCATAGCATAGAGTGAAGATCATTTTAATACTCATGTTTGATAACACTCACGATCTACTCTGATAATCAGATCAACACATTTAAAGTAGGCATAGGACTTTTAATTGTCCACTAATGGTCCCTGTAGAATATGTTCCAATTGCATGATAAAAATACACATCATGCATACCATTTATTTTTCGTTCACCCTGTTTCCTATTTATGGTTATAATCAATCGGGACTTGTGATGGTCTAGTGGTTAGCGTACTCAACTTTCATCGGAGAGGTACAGGGTTTGAGCCCTCGCGTCGCCACTTGTCATTTTAGGTAAAACACTTTGAAAGTGTGTTGATCATATTTCCCACTTGGCGCTGCTCAGCGGCGACTTTCACTGACCTAAACAATCATTGTACAGCAAATGCCCTCACGGGGCATAACAAATCTTTTGGGTATTTAATACTTATTTAAAATAAATGTAATGCTTTGCATTGATATATTATTTGTTTTACGTGGAAACATAAAACATGCATGAACGTACTATGACATTGCAATTGATCTTTTTCAAAAGCACCGTTACAACTATCTTTATAGCAACTTCAATGAATGGAAAGCATGGTATGACAATGTCCATTGCAATGATCAAATAAAATCAATTAACAATTAGGCTATTGCAACTGCCGGCTGATGTCTAATTAAACAAATAATTCAATTTAAATAAGATGTCCGTAATGTATGTTTAAACTTTTGAAGAGATCTAGCATAAAACAGATGTATCTAAATTGTTCTTTAATTTACCACAGATATACTAAGTGATTGTGATAGTATAAGCATCACAAAAGTCAGTAACGTGATCTACAGTTCGAAAAAGGAAAGCAAGATTTGTGCCAAATGCCAACTTCCAACATTATCTATTAACGGTCTAGAATCTCATTGTAATGAATTGTTATTGACTGACGTTGTGATCATCATGGTTGCTAGGTGAACATTGCGTATGTTTTTGATTAGAATAAGAACTTTTCAACTTTGATTGTTTGCGATTTGTTGATTACGTACCGTCTTTAATCCAAATGTTGACAACGATTAGTATCCGACTCCTTTTGTCCGCAGCCTTGTGCTTTGTCTCATCATAAATGATGAGTTCGACCTATTCTTTAACTTTATTTGTGGCGATAATCAATACTAAACAATTACCTACTGTCTCAACTGTGTTGCCTCTCAAACGTATGTTAATTGTTTCTATATTCTGCCAATGTACATCAAATTTCAACAAAGCAAATTAACGTATGCGGTTTTTGTCATGCTTCAAAAATGAGACGGTTTACGGTCAGTTTATCCACGCCATTCCCCCTCCAGTCATTAGACTCTACATCACAAGTCTTATATTACAGAACATCATCACAGCCCTTCCCCTTCTGGTTAACAAAGTGCATTCTTGAGATGTCATTAGACCCCTTTGGTGTTGGGGATCATATCAAATAGTTGCAAAAAAATAACGCTCAACTTCTATCAAAATATATTAGTTTAGAAATTGTAATACAAACAAGTCTAAACAAAATAGTGACGAAAAGAAAATTTCGAAAATAAAATTGTCGTGAAAAGAATTGTTGCGGAAAAGTTGCAAAACTCATCCTCGCTAACCCTAACCCCTAACACATAACCCCTAGGATAGAATATAACATCAGTGTGCAAAATCAGGATATTTAAAACAAAGCTCATTACCAAACAATTTCTGAATGACACGCCACATTGTTCACTATATCCCCTCGCATGCTCGTGAATGATGAATGTTTATCAATAGGTTTAAATTGAGAGCTCACTTCATTCAGTGTATGCTTTTAAATGTTGAAACATGCAAAAAATATTGTCTTGACTACGACAGACCGAGCAAGCTATGCTATAAATAGCGTGGCTTAAAAACGGCTAAAGTGAAAACTTATAGCATAATTCCTTTTTACTCAAGTTCAAAAGACCATTAGCTTAAAATTGCCGAAGAAGTTTAGAACAGAGTAGGGAATCCGGCTTTCAGACAGAGATTCATTAGAAGTGGTTTGATGATTTTAAAGTTAGACCATGTTTATCTGAACTTCATAAACAAATTGAAGATTCACACCCTTTGATGAGCTATAGAGCCTTGCTATTGTGCAAAACAAACCAGAGTAAAACAATGTGATTCAGCGACGAAGCTCATATTTGCCTTTCGGCTATGTGGGTTCAAGAAAGTATACTCACTGGGATTGTTAATAACAAGATGGAGTGATTAAAGACCAAATGACGATCACGTTAAGTGCACAAGTCCTCATTCGACTGTAATGATTTATGGATGACATTAGTTAAACACAGAATGTCAATTCAGACAAAAAGGAAACAAAGTGATTATTACAGCATGTGATTGACAATTTTGCTCGGCGAGAAAAAAATGCACCGCTTGTGGCTGTCGGCATATCGAGCACACTTTATAAATTATGGGCTCCTTTCGTTTTGATAAAGGTATTGCAAAACTTTTTCAATAAAAACAGGAATGATGAATTGATGCATAGGTAAAAGAAATGATTGATTTGTGCTTAATAGTTTCCGAAATTTTTTGGAGGGCAACAAAGTTGGAAATCAATGTTTGTTTACTGTCTGTGATTATTTCTCTGTGTGTGCATGTCTGCATTTCTGATTTTCTGAAGTCCTTTAGTCTGTTTTTAATGTCTGTTCTTATGTCTGTTCTTATGTCTATTTTTAAATATAATTTCCCTTTTTTTCACTATGTTTTTTTCCTATTCTGATTGATATATATATGAACAGGTTGTTTTTGTAATACTGAGGCTTTTGAAATCAAAATATGATAAAAGCATGCGGTTTTCTGTAACATATACAATACATATGGATCTTTTGTTAAGATATCACAAAAAGTTATCAAGCTATCGTCAAAAAGACAAAATTTGCACCATAGAATGGAGCCTGAAAATACGATTTCAAACAGAACTTTCATTTATTCATTACAGTATTTCATTGATAAATCAGTTGCCCGTTGTCACATCTAAAACATTTGATTATCAAACACATATCTGTTGTATACGTTACAGAACAACGTATGATTTTATCTTTTAAAGTTTCTCGATATTTTGATTGCAAAAACCGTCAGTATAACAAATCACCCTGTATATTCTGATTGTAGTTCCTAATGACGTGTTTATGTCACTACTACTTTTCCTAATGAGACGTCTATACGTGGGAGCCGGAACTCAAGATATCAACTTCAGCTTTGCACAGATTATAATTCAGGAGCCGCGGGGAATTGGTTCATCTTCTGAGTACACAAGGTTCAGGGGTAAGAATGTAATAGGGTAACCAAAAATTGCAAATCTTAGTTTCAAAGCCTATGGCACTAGACATGGGAGGGTCTTAAAGGGCAAATTTTGTAAAAATTGGGGTTTCGGATCTCATGTTTGTGGAAAAACCATTTTCCTTTTGAGTAAATTAAGAACAAAAATACCTGAAATTGATGACAAAGCATCATTAAGCCCAAATTCAAGATACGCTATTTTCCGTAACGCGTTTTATTCTTCTTCTTCTTCTTAATATTATTTTTGATCATTCGCTTTAACCTCGAACGAAGTCAACTGTTGTTGACTGAATTTTGCGTTAGCGTACTGCTTTTAATACACTCATGTTTTTTTGCCCAACACATGTGTTTGCTTAACATATGTTTTGCGTTAACACTTTGGTGCTGCCCTTCGCCAAGAGGGCGGCCGCTATCCGTCTTCAGAAGTACTCTTTTTATTTAGGCTGTAATAGTCCGACAGTTTTTGGTAGGATATTTCATTTTGAATTTTTCCCGAATGATACTCTGAGC
>JAUUEB010162334.1:0-14259 GCA_032362205.1 Clione limacina
ATCTCCCCTGTCAAAAGATGCTAAATAGTCACCGTATGCCAAGTTCAATATTGGCTCTGTAGTAACAATGAAAATTATATTCTAAAATTTCTGTGCCTAAATGCTCAATTTTTCATCAAAATTATAAAAGAAAAAAATAACAAAAAAAAGAAAAATATTTAAGGTTTTAAAACAGCACTAATATCATCTAACCTTTTTTGGGGGGTCGAACGTGCCGATTGAAAGTTATTAATTACTTGATTCTAACCTAGGACAAGAATATGCCCATATATATATATTTACATCACTGGAATATATATGAGATTTGAGTCATGTATTTAACGATACAAATTTATCTCAATAACGATATATATATATATATAGAACGATGTTGTGTTGGTGTTGATAAAACAAGTGTTCTCATTTTAATAAAGATATCCTCGGTTTCATAGAAAACAAATATCATGTGCAACTTTGTTGTACGAAAACAAATTCATTTGTAGAGAGGTCTTTGAGAATTGATTTGGCCTGGTCATCGTGCTTTTTAGGCGGTGTAATGTTTTCTTTATCATCTGCAACACACGTTTCTGTCTTAATTCGGTTACACCCACTGCATCGTTTCTTTGGAGGACGACCCCGACACTTTTTAAGTTGTGGGCATTCTCCGTTTGCGAGCGTTCATCAATAATGTTTAGTTGTGGATCAGAAGTTTGTAAAATTTCCTTGCTATCATCTACAGTAGTTTCGATAGAAGTGTCTTTTTCTATGAGCGAAAACCGGCATTGAACTGTCTTCATAGGCATGAGATATGTTGCTTGTTTTAGACTCTCGGAGACTTTCTATCGTTGAAATCATCAATGGTATGTTCTTTATCAACTGGTCAAACTGTCTTGGACTTAACATCACACCGAAACGAGTAGAAATACATAAGTAGCTCTATAGCTGAGTGAGTGTTTATGTTCTTTATAGTATATTTAATTATCTCAAAATTTTAATCTGGAAGCAAAAAATTGTTAATTTTTTCCATTTTTTGTACTTTCCGGAGAATTACAAAGGGTGATAACTCTAGTCCAAATTTAACAATCGTGCTGAGTTTTTTTTAGAAAAATATGGCTTTAAACCCAATAACGTATTTTTGTGTTTAATGTTGTATGAAATTGTCAATACTTTTTGACATATTACTCTATTAATGTTTTAAGGCTATCTGATGGCGGCCATCTTGTAAGGGTAATTACTCTCTTAAATAACGTGATAACGATATCAAATTTTGTATGTCTGTAGCTCTTTGGATAAGTTAGTATTTATGTTCTTTAGCGTATATTATATTCACTTCAAATTTTTATTTTGAGGCAAAAAACTGTTCAATTTTATTTATTATTGGCGGCCATCTTGTAAAAATGACCTGTCCGATTGTCAGATTTTGGTTGACTTTTTTTGTCTTCATTTTCAGCCCAAAATCTAGTGCAAACAGCAAAAAAACTTTTGTAGCAATTTGGCCTGGGTCAACCGTAAATGTACTTGACTATTCATCTTCCCTCATGATTAGTCAAACAAGAATAATCATTGAAATTAAAAGTAAGTTTTTTCATTTCTTCAGAAGTGCAGTTTTTTTCAAATGCTGGTATGTCTGTTTCACTGATATTTAAGAAAGGTTCAATTTCATTTAGTTTGTTAGGTAGACAGTCAATATTTGTATAGAGGCACTTTACACCAGATCGCTTATCGGCCATGGGATAATACTTATACAATTAAATATGATACCGCTTCTTTTAAACCAGGTTTGTCCAAATCTCATGTCATAAACATACTTTTCCTTTTTACACGGACTGTGTGAACGCACAATCACATCACTCGAACACAATACAATACCTACAACTCATTCACCACTAGCATTCTCCACGACCTGCTAAGAAAAGGGGAGTTAACTACAAGTATACTACACGGAATTGTCAATCTACGGTTGCTTTTCTTAATTCAAACGATCTCGTAGTTTGATGAGTTGGTAAAATGACAACAATTCTCAAAATACTCAGATGAAAAAGATAAAACAAACATTTTACATATATATAATAACATTGCAAAACTCATCTAATTATGTATAGTCATATTTCGTGTCCTCTTGGGTTTGTATAAAATATGTTAGCAGCGAGCAATGTGATTGTGTACGATATGACACGAGACTTTAAATGACCAAGAGGAGGAAAGGGGAATAATGTCTAGTACTTATTAAGCCTATGGGTTTTTACCAGTGTTAGGGTGGAGTTTTGGATGACTACTCGAGTGGAGTATTATTAATTAGATGACAATTTCAACTTATCGATCACTACCCGAGTTCCTCAACAAAAACTCTAGAGGACTACTCGATTGGAGTAGTTCCACAGTATCTACTCAGTAGTTTCCGAGTAGTCTCAATTATTTTCAACTTTTGAGCATTATGTTTTGAATTGTATAATATTCATTTAACATGGCAAACTATCGGAAAAAATAACCTTTGAAGGTTCGGTTTAATTCCAATTATTTATAAAACGAGCTTTCCAGTGCACCCCCGAGTCAAATGTTTTCCTTACTATATAATGGAAAAATATTACATCATATTTTTATTTTTATTTGATTGTCAAAAACTGTGTGTATTTTATGATTATTTAATTACCATCTTCTCTGAAAAAAGCTCAACTATTAAAAAATTTGATTTGACTAAACTTCGAGTAGTTATGACTACCTACACCAAATCAAGCAACTACTCGGATGGGGTAGAACAAGTCGAGAGTTTCAATTATCGTAACAGAAACAGAAATAGCGAACAAACTACCCGAGTACTACGCCGACTACTTGAGTGGATTACTTCCAAATCTACACCAAAACTCGTTTTTACACAACTGAAATTTAGTTTTGAAACAAAATAAGAATCCAGCACAGTTCAAGCAGATGCAGAAACAGCCCTTTAAATTCTGACCAAGCATCAGGCTAATCTTGAACAAGTTGACCATGTCTAAGGCAGGTGAAAACAAGCATACTGTAAAAAAAACATGCGTTGAAAACAATGGACAATGTCAAACAAACAAAAGAAAAACTAAACGGCATCTTCAATCTTCCATTCATGCGTGATTATGTTAATCCAATTTGGCAAACTGACTTTGCTTTATACACATCTTGATTTATGAATCAATAAGTAACTAGGCCATTGGCCTACTGACACAGTTTACACAACAACATGTATTTTCCTCAAGGTTTGTTCGTATTGATTAATCTATGATTCCCAAAGTGTTGGTGTATGAAAAAGGTTATAATAGCTACTTAAAAAACAAACTTTCAATAGTAAATAGAAAACTAACAAAAGATTCTTCGTCATAAAGGATAATATATGATAAGTCTGATCAAAACATGGAACAGCAGTGTTTTATGGGGCACTTAGGGGAACTCTTCGCTTTTACTTCATTTGAACAATAAGCTTACCGACTCGGTAATTGAATAATACTTTGTAGCAACTGCCATGAAACTACTGGAAAATATAAGATTAACAAACAATTTCATTTCTTAATGAAGAATACTATCTAGCCTATATCATAAAGTATTTGGTGTAAAATTAACTTCATATAACTTTTCGTTCATATCAACACTGTTTCTAAATTTAGAACGCCCTGGAATTTGCCACACAGTCGGACAAAAGCTTCTTCCTTCTTTTTGGCTGCGGTCTGTGGTGGTGTGAAACGGGGTGTGGGAAAAGTAGGAAGTGGTAAGTACAACCATTATAATATGATTTTGAATGTTATTTCTTTACTTTTATGCCCCAATTTGTATCTGTTATGCTATTGAACACAAAATTGAGAATTCGTTTGCCATGTGTTTTCTTTGTTCGACACCTGTCTGCATGTCTGTAACTTTTTGTCATCTTGCAGTTTCATTCTTGATGACTAAGAAGATTAATAAAGAGTCGAACCATAACTTTTAACCAAGCTTGCAATGATGATAAAGGTTGGCTCCATTAGCTTAAGAGAGAGAACCAGAGGAATAAGTTGAGTTATTAAATTCTGCAATCGATCATAACGTTTTTGAAACTAATAGTCGTAATAGCAAATCTTTTTTTTAGACTTATAAAGACCTTCCAAAATCCCTGTTACTGTTATTTATTTACCCTGAGCATTTTCATTTAATGTCTGCCCAATATTTTCACAAGCATGCCATACACAAAGTACTATTTTTATGACATCTTCTACTTAATGATAATGTTAATGAGTACATTCAAATTGTTTATTTCTATTATTTTTTTATTACATTATATTTGACATTTTTGATTCTTTTAAAAGTGTTCACGAGCTAGAACTTTACTTTTTCACGCTTGGCTTATGCAAAAGTTGGATCGCCCCTACTTACTAATCTTGAGCTTTTGATTTTTCTCTTGTATTCTTCAAATATAGACTTTTCGAGTATTTTTAAGGTAGTTAATTAATTGTTAGTAGGCTTGAGTATTTTTTTAAGTTGCTATTTTAAGAAGCCTAAGACAAGAGGTACGCCATGCCTGTATAAAGTGCTTATCCAGATTTCATTTGGAGTTAGCCAAACAAAATTTGGAGTTCATTTTTCCTTATATTTCTTTGTTAAAAAACTTCCTCTACAGTGCGAATTTCGGAATTTGGAATCAGCGAGGCTGACTTGGATAACCACTTTATACAGGCACGAGGTCCGCATTATATAATTGAGGGTTAAAGAACAAGTGCAAATACTGACTCAAACTTTATCGACCTAAGTTTCTACTCCAGCATTCAAAATTTAAAGAAGAAATTTAATTTCAAAATTGTGTTGGTATTATGGTATAATACAGGGTGTTTCTATTTTATTAATCGTTTTAACTCCAAATCTGCCATAGATAAATTAATTTGGTTTCAGCAGTTGGTCAGAATTTAAATAAGATTAGTGTCACCTCTGGTCACCACGACGAAGTTGGTGTTATCATTAGCCATCCTGTAGTGAAAAAGATTGTGAAAGTGGGAATGTCAAGCCCATACTTTCATTATTATGGAGTTAAACATCCCTTTGTAAGGATATTTTTAGTCACCTTCATACACTAACCTGATATTTATAAATGAAACTCATCTACAAAATTTCATGAAGCTGATTTTAAGTGACAGGCCAGTAATGCTGTTTTAAAATAAGTACAGGAACGTCTTTTGATATATAGGCCCATTCCATTTTAAGTGGTCCCAGGATTTTGGCAGTTTTTCGACTGTTCCTGTGCCGCTACCACCCGCCCCCGTTTAGGCACCCATAGGTTCTGGCTAGTCTGAGTGTCAGGCCAGCAAGGAACTCCGTTTTGTGACACAGTCCAGTGGAATGAGCCTACTGCATGATGGCCAATGGTCATACCAATTTGGTCATGAAACCACACAAATTCTAAATGAATTCTGATCAGTTGTAGAAAACGTTGAAATCACACACTTTTGGAAGTGTACATTGTATGAAGGTGACTCAGTATCCCTGTGTAGCCCCATGTCATATAGAGACAGATGGTTCAGTTAATCATGAGTCTGGGGATACAATAGGTCATACCATCATCAATTGATAGATTGATAATTAAGAAAAACGTAACATAATTAATCAATGTGTTAATTCAGGCGCATAGCCAGGGAGGACATGGGGGAAAGTCTGTCCCCCATTTGAGATCCAAAATGCTCTAAACTTGTACCTAGACATGGGTACAAAGCCGGAGCCCTGACACATAAAAAAGCTGGCTCTAAAAAAGAACACAAATCCAAAGCCATTGTTTTTAGAAAACTCTATAACAAAGCTTAATCATCCTATTTCAGTAAAACAAAGTGTTGTGTACCTTATACTTATAAACAGTGTCTAGTTAACCTATTTATTAACACTTTTGAATGGATTTGGAGTAAGAAAAACACCTTTTTCAATTAAAAACATTCCATGATTTTTGGAAATATCACGAACCCGAAGCCTCATTTCCAAAAAAGGCCGAAGTCAGTCTTTGAAAACAGGATAAAGTTGAAGCTTCTGCTTCTAAACTGCGGCTTCGTACCCATATCTGCTTGTACCATATTTCACCAATCTCAAATTTAGGGCGCTTCACAGCCATTATTTTGATAATATGCTCTAAATATGCATCATTTTAAAACAATTTCAAACGTTTTTGCCGCAAAGAGCATCAGGTATGAAACCTGGGGAGGTCGTGGGTTCAATCTCCGCTGATGAAGAATATTTTTTACTTCAATTTGTATATGACTGACCCCCATTCATCTCCACTAAAACATTGAATGTAACAGACATGGGTGCGAAGCCGCAGTTTAGAAGCCACGGCTTCGTGTTCTTTTTTAGAGTCGGATTCGTGATGTTTTGAGATGCTGGCTTCGGCTTCGTGATATTTACAAAAATCCTGGAATCATTTTTCATTAAAATTTGTGTTTTTCTTACTCCAAATCCATTCAAAAATGTTAACAAGACTTAGACACTGTTTACAAGGTACACAGCACTTTGTTTTACTGAAATAGGATGATTTAACCTTTTTATAGAGTTTTCTAAAAACAAAGGCTTCGTGGTATTTTTTTAGAGCCGGCTTCGTGATGTTTTGAGATGCTGGCTTCGGCTTTGTGATGTGTCCTGGCTTCGTACCCATGGCTGAAATGTAATTATCAAAATTATGCTGAATTAGTACTATTCATAGACATGGGTTTTAAATTAATATTTCTCTTGCTAATTATCAAAGGGTGAAATTGGAATGTGGAGTCAAGAGTTTTTCATACCTTCAGTTGAAGAATTTAAAACCAAATCTGCTTCTCTGTGTTGTGTATTTTACATATATAAAATATGTTTTTTGGAAAAATATATTGATAATATGAGTTGCTCTGCTCATTTTTTATTGAAATGAAGTCCTACTTTGCAAGATTTGAATTTCCTTTCTGTTAAGGCTTTATTTCTGTAAAAGGAAATTAAGTTTGTCAAAGCTCAAGTGCTTGCTTTTGGATCCCAATAAACAATGAAGCCCACCATCAAGAAATATACCCATGAAACTACAATTTATGTCCCAAACAACTAAGACAATCTTATTTGTGTAAGATTTATCTGTGATTTGTAGAGAACATTAAAGATGCATGGTAGAATTTTAAATAGTTCTATATTCGTTATTCTCCATTCTAATGTGTATCTAAGTTGCCACATTTGTTTCATTTTATTATACCTTACTGCAGAGATAGCAAAGATTGTAGCGCTTGGTGTAGAGAGATTACATTGTGATAATAAGTCAAACCCACATAGCATGGAAATATTACTTTAAATAATGATGATGTCATAATGTGGTTTGGAAAAGATACCTATTTTTCCTGCAAGTTAAAACCCATGCAGGTCTCTTATTCTTCTGTTTTATGTTAAACCCCTAATACCAAAATTTCTGTTTTTCTTTTACAGTGAACCAAGGACAAAATGGCAACGGTAAAGTGAAACTGAAAGGACTATCCTGGGATCTTTCTTATCCTTTAACAAACTGTCCAACAAAGATCAAATAAAATAAGTGCTTGGCAAGTTTGATCAGTTGGTTTCATTATATATGAGGCAAGGATCAATTTGAAGTTCTACAATTTTTTGTTGATCTCTAAAACTCTACTGTGGATTTCTTCTTTACCTGGATACTATCAAACATTCTCTTGGATATTATTTCTTTTTAAAGTGCAGGGATTATCAATATGGATTCAACGTTAACATGCCTTCTCATTTTGGCTCTGGCTTATGGTAAGTGCCATTCTTCATTCTATTACTAATGTAAAAATTATTTATTTACTGTTAACTGTTAACTAAAAAGGTGTAATGCTGAAGTCAGGCTCTTTATTGATTTCATAACGATCCTGTGGATTTTGGTAAGCATTCTCTAGTGTATGGACTTTCAATTGTGTGATTAAAATTAAATCAGATAAACTTATTTTATAATATGAATTTGTTCCAATAATTTACCTGCATTTTCAAACTTAACCCATGTGTTATTTAATACACACCAATATGCAGTAAATGTCATAGTCTAGTTGTTATTGTGGAGTTCTCTTCATCAGTGATTTAATGGTCAACTGCATTAATTTATGTCAGGTTTACAATTCAAAATATACCCAGGATTTAAAAAAATAGGAATTTAGCAGCTCTCTTCACAGGTCCTGTGCATTGAGATATTTATGCTTACACTGCACTGGTCTGTCTGATGTCAGTATACTGTGGATTTATTGGTAGGATTGCTTAGAGCATTTGAGAAATGTGATATTTTTTCTTAATTAAGATGATTGAGATCAGTTCTGATTTATGGGTATTAAAAATAAATTCGGGTCTTAGTTCTTCTTTTATTTAGTCAGTGATGTATCCTGCCAATTACAGCCTTGCAATTGGTGATTTTACAACTCCTAGAATTCAAATCAGTTTGTAAATAATTTTCACACAAACGGATTAAGGATTCCAGTAGCCAGTAGTGATAGATAGTATAAAAACTGGCTTAAAATAGAGTTGCCTTTTTAATTCATTTAATACTATTAAAACAGATGCAAACTGCTCGCTTCACCTCGTCACTGGGTTAAAACTTGTAATATTACTTAAATTAATTTCTAGTATTGGTTCAGGCCCTTAGAGAAAGTATTCACAGCAGGGAGCTGACCGGTTTTGGGGGTGTATTTGGGATAAACTACAAGGGGAGAGGTGTTGCAGCACCCCTAGTTTTCGCAGTTGTGTATTGGTTTTGGAAATCGGTTTATTGTATATTTATATACTATATTATATGTCTTTCCAACATTTTCTGTAATTGCCAGCACGCATGAAGAATGCAGTTTATTTATAATTCAGGCGCAAAGATATGAATATGAGAGAAACAAGTGTTACGATCCATGGTCTGACGCTATCAAGTCATGGATGTAACATAACAACGTGCATGAGATATCACACACATGCGTTCCCTTTTAAGTGTGCGTCTCTGCGCTAATAATGGCAACAACCATTACGCTATAAGTATTCATGATGAAATATTGAAACGTATACTTTTTATGATTACAATAAATGAAATCCAGATTCGAACCTCTGTAAGTCTAACCTTCTCTAAATGTAAGATAGTAATTGTTTCTACAGGACATACGCGACGTCAGAAATGCAGACACGTAACCTAACTACATATTTTCTAACCTCGGACACTACACGCATAAGATGCAGGTCATGTGCTTAGAGTATAATACCTCTATGGTCATTTTATGTGAACTCCAGCAGGCGCGTATCTAGAGGTGACATGGAGCACCCCCCATCTGAGGAAAATAACGTATAATTGCTATTTGCACCATCTACACCTAATTTTCCACCATTCATAATCAAAATAAATATGTATGTTATATTTCAAGATTTATCAGGAAATGTTCTTATATGACATTTTCAGGTTTTTAATAGCTATTTAATTCCTACTTTAAAAAAACAGAGGGTATGGTCTTTAATAATGAACCCTTCTCCATTAACTTGTGTTTTCTCTGTTTTGGATTTGGAGCCTATGGGTAACTTTTTCATTTTTCACAAAAAGTGTTCTTAAGAGGCACCGCACCCTACCTAGCGACCCGTTTGTGATCTGATTATATCTTTCAACAACTTCCAAAACGAATGACGTCTACTTAAGGTTTCCACTTTTATGATAAGAGTCACGTTGGTCATCTATATTGCAGCGAAAGGCAGGACCTGTCGGTTTCAAATTGTAAAAGGCGAGCGAGATAGTGTTCTTGACTTTTGCTAATTTGTTTTAATAGTCCTTTTTTTTAATGACTCCGCTAGCATATCCTGATTCTCGTTAAACTGTTTTCTAGGGTAGCAGAAATAAGTTAATAAATATACAAACATCGTCGGGTCGGGTCATACCGTTGAGTGAGGTCAATGAAAATCCCTCCTCATGTTAATACGATTAGTCTTAATCACATTTAGCGTCAGTGGACAGTAAAGGTTATTCCGTACTAAGTCAAAGCACAACCTGTGGTTTGTATTTATTCGCAAGGTTTTGGCGCCCCGTTTCTCTTGATGTGGGTCGACGGCGGTGATCATTCACGTGGAAAAATTCTTTCCGGTGTACTCTTACGACTCTGGAAAGTCATTTGTCATATAGAATTACATTTTTTTAAACAACAGTAAACAGTAACAACCAAACTGATAGAATTCGGTTATCTTGAAATATTGCTTAATTAGCGCATTAGAATAGTTTAATCATTTTTTGTCCACATCAATCACCAAAGCGGTATTGTTGTTTTACGTTTATGTTATTCTTAAATTATTAAACGTTGAATGGTTGATAATCTAATACTACACAGATAATGTCAAAATATTATTTTAGACATGCGTGAGATACATAAGTGTTGTGTGATGGAAATATAATGTCTTTCCAAAGTATTTATAGATTGCCATAGGAGGGTTGAGCATTTTAAATTGTCCCGTCTAGTGAGAAAATATTCTCACGGTCTTTCTTATTCACAAGATAGTAATCATTATTTTCGTTTTCACTAGGCGATATTCTTTTGAACTTTCACCCTAGAATTAAAGTGGTAAAATGTCACTTAGTGATTTCGTCATTAGAGAAATGAGTTTTCTTATAATAAAGAACGAAATGTGTGAATACAACGGCTTGTAAAGTGACTTTGATTTCATTTATGATATAATTGGGGTAGCAAAAACAGAAGTGTTTTTCGGGTCTTAAGCTAGGTATTCTAAGCCTCCTCCCCATCTCGAGTATATAGCGAGACCCCCGACCCGGTCCCGCAATTTCAATTTTTCAACATTCTGTTTACACTGTGGTTATAATTATAACTATACTATATAATACTTGTTTTTATGTCGACTCCCATTTAGTTCCTTAAAGCAACCACACGCTTTACTATTAAATACATAACCCCTTCTTAAAAAATATAATCTCTACGATTCTCACTGAATGGCCTTCTTTTATACACGCTTTTACTCAAGCACTTCACTTTACAATTTCTGATAAAGTTAACATAAAATGTTGTCATTCAAGCTAACTGATGTAAATCAGAACAATAAAGAAACACTGTGGCGACCCTCAGTTTAACAAATACTGCGTTTAAAGATGGATCTTATTATTTGTTACGTAATAACATCATAAAAGGTTAGCTTTTAACTGTAGTGTTTTCGTTCAACTTGAAAAAAGGGTAATATCGATACATCTTTCTTTCTCCCATTCTTTCCTCTTCTCTGAGTTCTGAGAGACACTCTTTCACTATAGCCCCCTTCCCCGTGTTAATACATATTCAACTAGAGCCATGTGGTATTCTATTAATTTTCGTTGTGGTTCGTAATAGATGACAATCTCTTATCAGGAGAGAGATCCCATTCAAAGGGTCTGGCGTAAGTTATGTATAGTATAGTAGAACGATATCTACCAACCCGAACGAAGAGAAAAAATGTACCTAGCGCTTTGTTATTTCACATGAAAGAAAGTACACACATTGTTGGTGGTGTAGAGAGTGTTGAAGACATTCACGCTTGTTGGATCTCAACCCGATATTGGACTGAAAGACTCGATTCCTTTCAGGGGGCATAATGAATTGAACAGCAGAAGAATAACGACCATTCTAACTGTATTGGACTATGTCAAGAGTATATCGGGAAACCCCGCTTCGTCTCTCTATATTATTTTCTCAGGTCTACTAGTTAGTCGCGGTTGTACTTAAGTGGCTAACGCCCCTCATTACATAAGAAGGTCATATATCATAAGAAAAACTTAAGCCTCCATTACCTTCCCCTACCTATCATCTTAGTGTCATCTTGCAGATCCTGGAAATCTTTTTCCTACTGATCACTTCTTTGATTTCAGCTAGACTTTAGTCATAGTAAAAGTTGTGGTCAATTTATGAATCTGTCCTTCTTACATCCCTACTTACTGGAGATAATATAATTTTCTGCGCAAAAAATACATATATTCGTAATTGTCTTGGCAACGCCTTTCATTGGCGACCATTTTCGATCCATTCTGAGGCTTGACTATTTGAAAATTGGTCCAAACGTTCAAGATTTTCTTTGGGAGTTCGCAAAATGTGTGTCTGTGTACACTAGGGTTCAATAAAAACTAAGTCCGGTAGAGTCCCGGGTGCAATGTTATCCTTCACCCCCGAATTTTACGTTTTGCGTATGCAATGTCCACTCCCTTGAGCAAATTTCTGATCTTCATCTTACTTATTTCGCTTAGCCTTAGCCTAGCACATCAATTCCATAGTTTCCAAAATATGTCGCAACTGCTGTGCTTATCTTACTATGGAACATCACAAGTTCCCATAAATAAGTGATGCCCTGCCTGGGTTCTTAAAACTAGCATGTGGAGTTTTCTTACAAAGAAGAGTATCAATTTAAGGATGATGCCAGTGGAGATGGATAAGAACGGGGGCAGGTTGACCCATGTGAACCCAACATATATTACCATACTTAAAAGATTAACAATGCAACTCCACGAGACAAGGTTAGGTAACCATCATGAATGATGTATACATCGTAAAATAGAAGAGTCCGACCATTTTTTGACAAAATATGGAAGCATCAAATCGCACAATATACTCTCACTAGGGGCTGAAGTACCCACTCTTGTCCGGAAAGGAAGACGTATAAATGAAAGAAAACATGAATGTTCCTGATTTTTTTACCACCATGTAGAGTGATTATAGAAAGCCACCATCGCTAGCTTTAGAAAAATAGTTTAAAACAACCTATATTGTAATTAGTTGTATCACCTTGTGTCTATTAATAGAGAAAGAGAAAATCGTGTCCAGTAAAGGTGCGGTCCGAGTATTAAGTGCGTTCAGAAAAGGAAGAGGAATGCTAGCTTAGCTTTGGTGCATGTTTGTTCTAATTGAAGTTTTGATTCATGGCGCTTTGACTGAGATATATAGTACAAAACTAAAAAAAAAGCTAGTAACATTTCTAACAGTAAACCGTACTAAGTAAACATGATATCTAGAGGCGGTTTCGGGTCGCGCTTTGCTCATGCTAAGATCTAGAGACTGTCCAATATGTTCCTCTACATTGATTTATATATATATATATATTCTTGATATACACCAAACTACGTCCTATGAAAATTATCAAGCAGCGATAATATTTAGTAGGGGTATGCAAATTTCTAAACGAAGGAGTTTTTGGGACAGTCTGTATAAAAGCAACGCAACGGGGATCCTCTATTCTTGTAAGGTTCAATCGTTATCGTCGTGTACGTAATGTTTTGAATAATTATTAAAATCTAAGTGGGCTAGCTTTGCATATACCACAGATAATTCACCGACACTTTTTTCCTGCATATTTTATCAAATAAACGAATGGAGAACTCATGCCATTCGTTCTATGCAGTTTTTGATCTGCGTGATACCCTTCATTAAAGGTAAAATAAAGATATAAAAAACTCAAAAATAGACACCTCATAATCAACGCCAAGCTCATGTTTGTAAAATTTATTTTACCGTTTTTATTGATTATATCAAAACACTGGTCTTGTGATAGGACATTTGTTCATGAGCGTGACGACATGATTATTCTAAATTTTTCACTTAGAATCACGATGGCGACATTTTGAAAGCGATGCAAATGAGATTATTTGACTTTGAGATGTCTAGGCTTGATTGAGCCTGTTACTTCATTCATTTAGACATACATCTTTTTCTATGAAGCTACCCCTGTGTCACACATGTTAAATTTATAACTTGCAAAAACACGATTGCTGAAACGAGACGTTACATTTTTTGCTTTCGTCCAATAACAACATTGAGTTGAGGCCGCGTGTAAATCGCATAAAAAGTTAACATAACTCAGAACGAACGGTTTAACGGGGTGCTTTGAATTGTCACAGACCACGTGTGCACCTATGTGTCAAATATAATAACTTTGGCCAGTAACTCAAGTTTTATAATATTAAATTTGAAAAAGCTATTACTCGCTCACTATTTCTAAATAAAGGACAACGTGTTATTTTGTTATTAATGTTAATCAAATAAGGAATTTAAATGATCCCAAAACAATTAATTTGTGATTACGTTTTCGTCATAAAACACCACCAAATCGTTTTTATCAAATGGTTCTCGAGTCTCGATACATCAGTTCTTTTCATATAAAGTGACCAAAAGTAAAGCTTTATTCCGGGCAATACACCAAGAGACATGCCAAATGTTACTCCGACTGGAGTAATTGTTACACTTAGAAGACCTTATTACACTGCTACTCTTGGTTCTGGTTTTGTTACACTTAAAGAAGTTTGGCCACTGAATGACCATTTTGATATTTGTATCCCGAGAG
>JAUUEB010162445.1:0-14256 GCA_032362205.1 Clione limacina
CTTCTGAATGTGAATTTTCCATGTCAGTTTTGTGTCAAAAGTTACTCCTAGATATGTGGGCTGCTTATCTTCTTTTAAAGCTCTTCCATCCAGTAACACAGATCCAGCTGTCTGCTTTGGAAAGAGGGTGAAAAGGGTAGTGGATGACTTGTCTTTATTGATGGTCACACACCACTTGTCTGCCCATTTGCTCAGTGCGTCAATAACCCTTTGAATTTTTAAAGTAGGTGTAGTTGCGTATTCTGCTGTGCATCACATCACTAGGTTGTCTGCATATAGCGCTGTTTGTATCACGGGGGGCACGTCATTTATAAGATCATTGATAACAATCAGAAACAGTTTAGGCGATTATGGTACAAAGTAAAAAAAGGAGGTAGATACACAATACACGGTTTCAATTATTATAGACAAAACGAAAAATGAAAAACCTCTTTAAGATAAGTATTCTTGTTCAAAGCCCAGGTGTGATCAGGCTGTGTCATGTGTGTCACACTTTTTGCATCACATGTGTCACCATTTGTTTCATCAACATGTAGAGCTAAAAAAATCCATTTAGACCAATTATTATGTAATCCTTGTAGTTATTTTATCAACCCATCTTAAGGGGAGTAATCATAGGTTCATATAAAGCAATATTGTTTTTGTTTTTTCAAGCATAACAATATGGCTGTGTCACATGTGTCCCACTCTTGTGTCACATGTGTCCCACTACTAGTTCTGCCTATCTGTTATGAGATAGGCCTCACAGGTTGTTGTTGTTTCTAAGTTTAGGTTGGTTCTCTTTCAATTTTATAGTTATTGTGCCATCCAAATTATTTTTTATAATAAAACAAGAAGATGGTAAGTACCAGTTGGTAAAATTGAATACAAACTAGAGTTGTAGGTTCAAGTCTCACCAGACACTCACAGGGTCTGATGTACAATACAATGGAAGTTGGTCGTGCAACTGGGTGTTAGTCCAGTACGATGGGAAGTCATACCCAGGAGAAGTCAAAAGTATGACTGGTGATTGCGTACAAGTATCGGTCATGCACAGGTCTGTCTGTAATTTTGTTTGAAAATGCATGCGTCATGTGCTGTCATGTATGTCACACGTCACACCCCTTGTCTAGACCACAACTATATTTTTTGGCTAATATCAATAACATACATCTAAACATACTGTAAATATCATCTATTCCCGAAGTTTTCACAGTTCTGGCTCAAATATCTCTGCCTTAAGCAAAACTTTTGTATGTTTTGCATCACATGTGTCACATCTTTTAAGGTTTACGCAATATGTTATATAGTGGTTTACTTAAAGTATATTCAACTGTGTATAATTTTTTTCTTTTACACCAGAGGGTTTCTCAACCCAATCAAACATTTATTTGCATGATTTCTTTGGTTTATTTAGTTTGAATGTACAAGTTTATTTTCGTTGTCTGGAAAGTAATCTCCATACTTCATAAATTAGCTGGCTGATATGTCATATTGCGGCTCAAAACCGCCCTAGGCTTTATTTAAGTTACAATTGTAGTTTTGTTGTGGATGAAATTGCCTAGATGATCCACTATGACCATTCAGCTGGCTACTTGTCTTAAAGACATAAATTGTATTGATCACACACTGTTCCAATTTATCATAAACTATTATGGTAATTGGATTTTCATAAAATGGCTGCACATATTTGAACTCATTTCAACCCCATATTGTAATTCTTATAGACTATTTTTAAACAATAAATTCGGAATGTCAACATACATTAGAACAAAAATTATGATTTGTTCAAAATCAATAACAGCAATTGTTTTTTATTTCTCCCAGATGCCAACACAACACAGTGGCTGGGTGTCAAACCAAAGATCCACAACATCGTTTGTTAAAAGATCCAACAGCAAGGATTCAAAACACAAATTGTCCCTTCTCACTGACTGTTAGAGTTTCACAAAGTGGGCTCCTATCTTTACAGGTGAACTCAAACCACAATCATACATGCAATTCCCTGCAAGCCTCAAGCTTCAACAGCATTCCAGATTTTATTGTTGATGAAATAAACAAGCTCTATGAGTGCGGTGAAACTCCATCAACCGCAAGAAATATATTTGTCAAAAAACTTAAACTGTCCTGCACTGATGACCTTGACTTTCATGAGAAATATGCAAATCGTAAACACTGTCCACGTCAAAGAGACTTTAGATATATTTATGAAAAATATACTAGAAATAAACTTGGAGGCCTTGATGTTGAAATGTACCGCAAGCTTGAGGAAGACCTGCTTGTCTACCAAGAGCAGAATAAAGATGCCCGCATCAAATATCAACCTTATGGTGGAGAAGACCAACCATTTGTGATTGCAATGGTAACCCCACTCATGAAACGAGTCCACCAAAATGTGCAACAGAGCGCAGAACTCGTTTTTGTAGATTCGACATCAAATTGTGAGGGACACAACTTAAAAATATTTCTTCTTGTGACCCACTCAATATCTGGGGCTCTTCCACTTGGCCTCGTTATTTGCCAAAATGAACAGGAGAAGACCTTGAAGGTGGCATTTTCTTTCTACAAAGAGTGTCTACCAGAAGCAGCATTCTTTAAACGAGGGAAAGACAAAGGACCACAAGTTATCTTAACAGATAACTGTGTGGAGGAGATAAGCGCCCTGAAGTCAGTTTGGCCCTATTGTACCTTTCTACTCTGCATGTTCCATATTCTCCAGCAGGTCTGGAGGTGGCTAATGGAAAGGAAGAATGGCTTGGAGCAGAATGAGAGGTCCGAAATACTGACCGTTTTCAAGAAGGCAGTGTATGCCAAGAGTGCATCCGAATTTGATGACATATACGAGAGTTTGCTTGAGAACCCAAGTATAGAGGACAATGAAAGTGCATACGACTACTTTCAAAATGTTTATGATTTGAAAGACGCCTTTGCACTTAGTCATCGATCCTCTCTCCCAGTACGGGGCAATCAAACAAATAACTTTGTGGAAGCACAGTTCCTTGTGTTGAAGGATATCATTTTGCGAAGAACAAAGGAGTTCAACATTGTGGGCCTTATCAAGAAGCTAACAACAGATTTGGAAGACCACTACAAGGTAAATTTTCAATTTTGAATACGATAGATGTTAAAAAAGAATGTAAAATTGCACAAGACTCTTTACTAACGGGTTCACAATTTTTAATGACTTCTCAAGGACATTCAAAATGGCGGATAAACACTTTCTCAGTGTATGATAAGATAAAATTGCACCTCAATAACGGAGGGGGAACCAGATCATTCATAAAAGGGTGTCTAGATAAGAAATCCGCGAAACATCCTTGAGCTGGCTATCTGCTGATGATTGATGCCTCTTTTAAACTCTAACTTTTTTAGGGAAGACTATTCTCTCCCAAGTCTTTTGTATTTATAGATGTTCTAGTTATCAAACTCTTAAGGCATCGTGACATATTCATTTATTACCTACTAGAAATTGGGTTGCTGTTTAAGTTGCAATGTTATCTCTCAGTGACACATTTGAAAAAGTGACCAAGCAAGGACGTAACATTTAAGATTTGACTCAGTTCATTCTTTTTAAAAACAAAAGTTCTACAAAAAGAAGAAAACAAAACACTTATTGGTGTACTCTCTGTATAAAAGTTTATAACCAACATGATACAAGAAATAATTTTTGACTTACAACATTACAGGAAAAATATGGCTAGCTTTACTTCAGGGTTCCATAAAGTTGGTCAGATCGGCTACTTGTGGCTGTAAGGAAGGCTAGGCCATTGTAAGGAGTGGGCTAGAAGAAAAAGAAAATGTACAGAGACATTTTTTTACTTCTTTCAGCCCCTTCGTTACAATGGACTTGCCTACCCCCTAACAAAGCTGAAAGATTCACCATCTTGCTTCCATTTTACTATTTTTTCCCTAGGCCCCCTTTACATAGCTTTAAAATGCACCATTTGTTTGCTATTTCTGAGATTTGCGCTATAACTGACTTCATTATTCCTGGAGTCTACTGTATTGGTTAATTCATAATGAAAAGTTTGTTATTCGTAACTTAAATTTCAAAAGAATGAGTTACAAATTAAGATTCAACCAGCTGATTAAAAGGAGACCTTACGGCATTAAATTTCATTACGTTTTTTTTCTCTTTCTTTCTTAAAAAAAGGTGAAGCTTATGAAAATCTCACATGGTGACTATGAAGGAACGAAAAAGTACAAAAAGGGATTCCAACTCCCCACTGAAGAACAAAAACAAAGTATGCTGGACACAATGAAAAAGCACCCAAATTATGTGTTTGAAGTGGAAAGTGTCAGCAAAAATGGAAATTGGTGAGTAAGGTTTGCATGAATCTTTATCTTTTTGTTAATTATACAACCTGAAGAATTACTTAAGGGTAAACAAGCTAAAGAAACACATGTTGGTTGTAAGGACATATTGAATGGTTTGTAGTGGTTAAATATTACTTATCTTGATGAGAATAGACAAAAAAATGAATGTAAACAAGGATATTAATTAATTCAATTTAATCTACAAAAGTAAGACGTATGAAACAAGATTGCCAAATGATTCAGCAAACAAACTGCACATAGTTAAACAACAGAATCATATTCTCTCTAGGCCACTAGAATGTAAAAGAAAAAATAACTTTTCTGTCTTCAACATTTTCAAAAGTTTAAAATTGTGTGCAGGATCAAAAAACAAATTATACTATATCATTGAGGTGCTTCTTTGGGCAGTTTTGTCAAAAGATAATCATGGCTTTATCTCTGTTGTTTATGAACTAATTTTACAAATTTGGTCTTGAAATAAAGCTCAGGGTATGCTTTATCAATTAAAAAAATAATTGAATAAAATAAAGATATAATGACAACAATATGACCCTTTGAAGTTTTGATGACATCACACATACATTTCTATAAAAATAATCGTTTTTCCTTCTTGAAATATGTTTCACATGTCCGAAATCAACAAATAAAATGTCATAAGAAAGATATTGGCAAGACATTTATTAATGTGCAAACTTATACAAAATCAGACTTGTATAAAGTGGGTACGAGACCATAAGGCTAATAATTAAATACTGCTCAAGGAAGCTGATCATTTTATTACATGTGTCCGTTGTGATGTCTCTGGTCAAAACAATACATCTGTGGAACCCAGTACAATCGAAATATGTTTTTGAAAATTTGACCCTTTATGTCTTGTAATGCTGTTTTCTCTGAACTGATATATCTGCATCATATTGTCACCATCATTCCACAATCGCCTAGGTCGATTTTTGGGGTTTTGAATTAAAGTGCCGAACGTGATGAGGTAATTCAGACGCTCCTAGCAACCCTAGGCTACGTCATGTCAATAAAAATAGCAGAATTTGATCCCACAATTGCTCAAGTTACTTTTTAAGATTCTTTCATTGAGTTTATATAAGAGCTGGGCAAGAGTGCCTCTAAAGAAGATGACACTTAAACTTGATTATCTCAAAACCTCCAAATCTGACTGAGGTGACTCAGTGATGATGTGTGATGTTTCGACCAGAGACAGCATATACAATATTTTTTTTAATTAAATAAACATATTATCTAAGACAGCTATATGAAACATGTACTTTTAAATACATATTTTTGCTCATAAAATACTGCTTGACTCATCAAATGCTCGATAAACTACAGGTGAATTCACTTAAAATGAATTGCTTGGGGAACAAAGAAATGTTTGTTATAATTGAGTTTATTTTATATAAACTCCAAAATCAGGGGGACTTGTTGAAATTGGCCAGTCTTTCCGCTTTTTCCTCAAATGTACACCCTCTGATCTCTGCATGCATTGCTAGCTTGCCAAAACCAGACTCATAAACCCTTGACTACATTTTTACATCACCAGACTTGGAAACAGCTGTCATGCTTCACAAAATAGTTTTGCTCAACCATTTCTTTAATTCTTGTTCCTTATAAGCGATTTCTTGGAAGTTGTAGTTAGTTACAATAAATATATATTTCAATGATAAAAGAGGGATATATTAAGGGACTTTTAACTTTGTTTGTAATAACTGATTATTCGTTTTAAGCAATTTTGTTATAAGTAAATTCACATGTATTCATTTTTTTCTTATACTAAAAAAAAATTATATGTTCAATTGACGCATCAACTTGTAATTCACTGATTTTAGTACTTAGTTGTTTGTTTTTCTACTTTGCAGGTATACAGTTGACATGACAATTGGTATGTGTACCTGTCCTCATGGCAAAGATGGCAGTCCCTGTAAGCACCAGTATGTGATCTGGCTTTCTGGATTGGCGAATTGCCTACATTTTATTCCAGTGTCAGATGAGACACTAAGACAACAGTTGGCAATTATTGCGATAGGCACCTCATTGCCTCTTAAGTCTTATGAGGCATTGAGGCCACAAAAAATTTCTTCTGCACCTTATTCACAAGAAAAGGCCATTGACAGTGAACCCCCAACCTTTTACGAAAGTGAACCTTCAACCAGTGTACCTTCAACCAGTGTACCTTCAACCAGTGAACTTTCAACCAGTGTACCTTCAACCAGTGTACCTTCAACCAGTGAACCTTCAACCAGTGAACTTTCAACAAGTGAACATATTTCTCAACAAATGGAAGTTGATAGTGTACCCTCCAATGCATCTAATGTACAAGATGCTGTGAAGTCTTTGCTGTCTAGCAACAATGAACTTATTGAAAAATTGATGAGCTCAAACAACCCAAAGTTAGCAGAAGGTGTCCTTAAATATTCTAAAAATCTGCACCTGCTTTTGAAATCAAAATCAAAAGAACAAAATCTAATAAGCTCTTTATTCAAATTTGGAAAGTCTGAAATTTTTAACACAAGAAAAGGAAGAAAGATAACAGTTCAGCCAGGCAGAAAGAGAAAAACAGGAAATGGCTCCAGACAAGCTGTTGGCAAAGGCAATCCTGTAGCATTAAAGCCCCTGAGCATGCCATCAGTGTCTCTCAAACGAAGACACAGTCTTAGCAGCAATGTTAAAGACAATGTACGCCCAGCCAAAAAGTCAGGTGCTCATGTCATGAAATCAAAGGCAAAAAAAGCAACTTCAAAATTTAAAAAATGAATGCTATCTTTCAACAGCCATTTTAGGAAACCATTATGTTAAGACATAGTTGAATATAAAGTTGTTATATTTGTATTACAGTAATCAACAGTTAAACCATAGTCAATAGACTTTACTTTTGGATTATGTTAAGACATAGTTGAACATGAAATTGTCATATTTGTATTACATTGGAGGGTACGTTATCAACTTCCATTTGTTGAGAAATATGTTCACTTGTTGAAAGTGCAATGGACTTTCTGTTTGCATTATGAAAATATTATTTGAAATTGTTATATTTTTATTAAATTGGAGGGTACGCTATGAACTTCCATTTGTTGAGAAATATGTTCACTTGTTGAAGGTTCAATGGACTTTACTTTTGGATTATGTTAAGACATAGTTGAACATGAAATTGTCATATTTGTATTACAGTAATCAACAGTTGAACCATAATCAATAGACTTTACTTTTGGATTATGTTAAGACATAGTTGAACATGAAATTGTCATATTTGTATTACAATGTCAAATAAGGCAAAATTTTAGTTATCATACTGCATACATGCATACATACATACATACATACATACATACATAGATAAAAAATATGATGCATAGTATTTGTAGGTAGATATTTGTTAAAATACAATATGAATTTGACAGAACTGAGTGTTCAGTACCTTGTGAGACAAGCAAACTTTAAATTATTGATGGTTCAGAGCATGCAGAAATCTTTCAAGACTGGCAAGCACTAAAAGAGAATTATTGCAATTAATTATTAATTGATATTAATATGCTGATTATAAAATTTGATATTGAAACTCATGTCCAATCAGTATGCAGAATTTTTACTTTTGAAAACATTAAAAATCAAATTAGTTATTACTATTACAAGATTTACCTTTCTGGTGTCTCTGAAGACTCATTTTGGAAAAAAATGATGCACCACAGTCACATTTGACTTTATTACACAATTTTTCTTTCTGGTGTCTCTTAAAGCTAATCTTAGTAAAAAAGGATGCACCACAATTACAAAAAAGTTTATCTTTTGAGTGAACTGCAGTCAAGTGCCGCTTAAGGTTTACATTATTCCCAAATGTCTTTTTACACTCAAGACAAGGGAAAAGAGCTTCATGTATTTTAGCTTGATGCCCCTTTAGCGCTTGCATGTCTTGAAATAATCTCCCACACTCTGAACATAAAATTTCACAACTTTTAAAGTGCTTTTTGAAATTATTATTACTCTTGTATTTTCTCCCACATTTTGTACAATTGTAAATGTCTTGGATAACCCCCATATCCAGGTCTTCCCTGTATGTCTGTGCATCATCTTTCCAGCGCTGTGAAAGAACAAAATATTAACATAAAGTTCAAAGATAGAAATTTTATTTTAGGCTTGAGAACATTCAGATAGAAGTACAGTATTCCCTCTATGAACCGCCAGCCTGGGGAAAAGTCAAAAGTGGCAGTTTAGCAATTTTGACATTTCATAGAGGTGTCAAAATCAGTGTCAATTTATGATGAACAAAATGGAGGCAATAACAACTGATCAATCGCTTGTGGTATCAGTGAATAATTTCCCATTTCCTGTTAATGCTTAATAAACGGCTTATACATTGAAAAGTTACAAAAATGAAAACTAATGTTAACCACTTCTATTATTCTACTTCCATTATTTGTTACTTTCTTTGATTTTTGTTGGCGGTTCAAAGAGAGTTTTTATCAAAGGTTAAACATTCTTCATACAACAGAAAATGTTGTCGGTGGCCGTTCAAAGAGGGAAATATGACTTTATAGATACATTTTTTTGACTAAACAAAAACCAGTCTACGTTGGCGTTTAACGTAGAGGCGGTTCAAAGAGGGAATGCTGTGAGTTTGTATGTCTCAGGACCAGGAATAGGGAGTAGAATTCTGAGTCAATAGAAAAATTTGTCTGGAGTCACAGTGGGTAAAACATTGGGATGAGTCAGAGTCGGTAAAATCTTTGCAAACTCAAGATCTGCTACATCTTTTTTCTAGCTTTCCTTGTGGAATTTGTTGTTTTCTTCGCTTTTTCGCTGAAGTTTAGGAATCACTTGTGTGAAAGGAGTGCGCTGGGAGCCTCGCAGGAGACCAAGTCTGTCTACATTGGTGTTTGATATTATTATAATTATAGTGGATTATCGTGGTGAAGATAATGTGTGGCATTTCTATGTTCTGCCGGTCAGATCTGGTGGTTTTTGGTTTGTTGAATAAAAGTCTGAAACATAGCGAACCTCGTCGTCCTTTCACTCTCCCTTTTACACCTGTGTACAGTTTCCCATTTTTGGATAGATTTGGGGGGTCTCTCAAATTCTTGTGCTTAAAAAATCATTCATGTCTGACTCAAGTCTGTTGTAAAATCGCCAGTGCAGTAGCATTCTAAGCTGAAGCAACTTAGCTACATCCCTTGTTCAGATCAGGAAGGTATACAGGTTCATCCTGGGTATCGTATCGGAAATTGGCTTTTCACCTCAATCCTGTCATGTAAAAATGCATGATATGCACACCTCCCTTTCTCCCTACCAATATTGAGGTAGCTGGCTATTTCAGGATCCATGACCGTTCCCATTGTTAGTGTAACGAGATCAGAGTGTTGTTCCAAGAATGGATTTGCAACTGTTCGATTTCTAACAGTCCAATGAGTGCATCGATGTCTTTAAGAAACTTCCTCTGTGCAGAAATAGGGTGTTCTTTTACTACATCATTCACATTATTGCATATGGCGTCCTCAAATTCTTGAATGACTCTGAGAACTTCTGGTCTAGAAATCTCCACAAGTATCTTTTCTGCTTCATATCCGTAGAGTCCACGATTTCCACCATCTTCCTTGATTGATTTTACACTCTGCTCCTGACTCGGAGATCTATATCAAGTTACAAAACTGAAATTTGGCATACCTGTCTTAACACATCGCAATGTTTAATTGATTATTTGTGTAGTATACAATTCGTAGTTGTGTAGAAGATACTTACAGGTTGACATATTCGATGGCGGCCCTCTTGAAAAATGGCGGAAATAGACACTTAAAAACTTGCATCCACCGAAAATGTGAAAAGGACATCCTAAAGGTCATGTATGCCAATTTTGAAGGACGTAGCATAAAGTGAACAATTGTGACAATTTCCGTCCCCACTATAATGCTTGATAAGTGTGGGGGTAAGGGCAAAGGTAGTATGACTTTGCTCTGAATATTTTCTCATCTACATGTTGCATGCTTGATAATTTTAACTAACCTTAGTTAAGTAAGTATATCCTCCCTATAATGACATCACTGGGACAAGACCCCCAACAAAAACTTGTGGCACCAACAAGTATCAGATCATGTCACTGTAATGTGATTAGTGTTGTTACATGAATTAGTCTCCATTTATCATGAAGAGCATTTTGTTATAATTCGTGTCGTTTTTTAATGAGTGTCCTCCAATCATATGTTTTTATTATGTGTATGTTATTTGATTTCAATCCATATGATATGTTGAATAAATATGAAATTATTAGAGACAAAGTTATTTTCTTTTTTTGTTACATGTTACAGCTGGTCTGGTTCATACCTGTATTTCTAATTTTAGTTCGAAAGCATATAACTGTCACCAAGTTAATAATTTAATGAAGTTGTTAAAACTTTAAAGGTGTTTAATTCTTTCTTAAGTCTATTCATTACACCACCCTTCTTTATTTTGGTCTTTGATCTTGATCCTTATCCCAATCTAGACTAGGTATTCCAGAGCAAAGTGTCACATTCTGATCTTTAGAGAATGCTTTGGAGTATGATTCAAACTTTGCATGTGTAGTGTCCTCTCTGAAAAGATGTCTTTGGGGTCTCCCAAAATTTTCAGAATGCTTCAGGATATTGGCTTATCTGAAGTGGGCCGCCCGACACAAACGTGGGTGTCATTTGTAAATGATGATCTCGGACCCTAGGCATGGACACTAATCTTGCACAGGACAGTAATGTGTGTAGAGCTGCCAATTATCTTTGAGTGCGAGTCTAACCCATGTTACATATGTGTCTGCCTGTAGCAGTGCACCATGCAGTAAATACATACTTGATGACTGGTCGGACATATCACATATCCAATCTTAACTTGTTTTAATACGTCTGACCTTGCTCTTGATAAGAAGATTAGACCCTGACAAATTCAGCATGATTTGTGCTAGTCGTTGAACTCCTGTAGACTAAACATTTTGGATCTAATGGTAATCCAAGAAAGATGTGGTTTTTTATATTATTGGTGAAGACTTTCATTGTCATTATGCAAGCGTAGTTTGATCTGTCTTTCTCTTGAATTCTGCAGGATTCTGTTATGAGGAACTCCATTTGGCAAAATCATAAACTTGCAATGTGTCGGATACGAGGTTGGGTACACATTTAAACAGGGGTGTTTATTGGGGGGATGTTTTCAAGTGAAAATTGGAACTGGGGAAGGTTTTCAAGTCTGATTTCACGCACTTTTAACGCAAATTGAAAAAAAGCATTTTTCCTTCCCTCATTTAAAAAAAACCTTCCCCATCTCCAATTTTTTACTTGAAAAAGGGAAGGAAAGAAGAAAAAGTGTGAGGGAATTAAAAAAAACTTTTTTTTTTACAATTCACGTTAAAATTGCTAACAAATCAAGACTTGAAAACCTTCCCCAGCTCCAATATTTTACTTAAAAAGGGGGAAGGGAAGAAGAAAAAGTAAATGAGGGAATCAAACATATTTTTTATGACAATTCGCATTTAAAGTGCAAAAAATCTAGACTTGAAAACCTTCCCTAGCCCTAGACGGGAAAAAGAAAAGTAAGCAAGGGAAGAGAAAATGCCCTTTTTTTAAAATTCACATTAAAAGTAGGAAACAAATCAGTCTTTAAAACCTTCCCAAGTCCCCACCTCTGATATTTTTCTTGAGAAGGGAAAAAGTGAAGGAGCGAATAAAAAATTTGACAATTCACATTCACATTAAAAGTGCGAAAAAATCAAGACTTGAAAAACTTCCCTAGCCCAAGAAGGGAAGAAGTAAGCAAGGTTTTTTATGTTACAGACGCGATACAAGTGTTTATAAAGATGACCACTAAATTATGTTTTTTCACATTAGATCCTCAAGCAGTTAACTTTTAATTTTTTGCTAGTGGACTTATAATTTTTTGCCAGTGACTTCTCTTTTAAAGAAAGTGATTTAAACCAACATTTTGATCAGGGGTGGGTTAAAGAGGTTTGTGTAGGATTTTTCATTGTTTACAATAGTGAGTTGTAGTTGTATACATGGTGAGTTGAGTTCACTCATGAACTTAGTTCTGTTAACATCATGTGAGAATTGCTCACTCAGTGACAACAGTGAACATTCTTAACAGTCTTGAGTTTTCTATGACTTGTTCACCCACAGGCATATGTGTTCAAAGTGTAAACCAGATGATCATGTTAAAAGTGTTAAAGAGATTATTCATGGATACCTTCTGGGAAAGCGACCTTTATCTTTACTTGGTCATATTTCTGCATGTATATTTGCATGTTGAACTCTACCCAGATTTGATATCACCACAGTTTAATCAGTCACAATCGTGTTTGAATCAATCTTTATGTATTTATTTGAATTTTTTTCAGGCATTGATTATGATGATGACTTTACTCCTTTACAAAAGTTGGAGAAATACCTCGACAGTGATAATATATTTAACAGGTTAGTTATTTTTTAAGCATACGCTCTTGGAAATGAACAATGCCATTGCCATCTTATGTTTTGATCTGCAATAATATTGGCTTGGAAATAAAGGCTTTGAAAAGTGATTGCCAACTTATGTTATGATACTGCAAAGGGATACAGAGCTTTTTCTCTCAAAGTACTGTTCAAAAATTATGTATGTCGTTTTGTGGCCATTTTTGACCATCCTGATCTTTTGTAAAAAAAAACATTTAAATATTCTTCCACACCATTTGATTTTCCCATCCCTTTTTCAATGTAATATTATACTTTTAATATGGTTAGAACATGCATTTAGTTAGCTTGATGCTATACGGGTAGTAAGATATACATGGATGACAGCTTGAGGACCTACCTAATAATCTCAGAATGGGCCATTGTTTTATATTTAAAGAAACAAAGGACAGATTGATTGCTTTGCTTCTATTGTAGGCTGTCTAACACCTTGCTACACTTAAATTTTCTTTTTTCTAGTTGATTTTATTTCCCTGAGTTAAATAGATCAATGGTTTTGTTTGATTATACTTCTTTGAATCAAGCTACATTAAATTTATACAATATTTTTTTCCCCTGAAACCACTGATAGTTTTTCAAAATGTTGTCTTGTACTGGTACCTAATGTCATTGCCATGGTGAAAGGATTTGTAACTAGGTTTTTGTTTCAACAGACAAATGCTTGCAAGGGGTCTGTTGGATACCCTTCGAGCTGTATATGAATCTGGAGACAATTGTATTGCTGTCATGGATGCAATGTCAAGACTTTCAGAGGATCCCGGTGAGTAAATTTGGGGTTCTTATCAGAAATTATCACTATTTTAGATTGAACCGAAGTGATTGATCATTAATTCTGGGCTCATCAAGGCTGTCGAACAATTATTTTATTATACCATTATATACAAGAAGGGGTCGTTCAGCGACGAGTTCTCCATGTTATTTAACAGAAATATGTGTAAATGAACATAATTGTAAAATAGTTGAGATGGTTGACAAATCCTTGCTATCATGTTAACAAAATGAAAGTAGGCATCTATTCTTTGAAAACTGAAAAGAATACAAGTCAAGTGCCTGACAAAGAATTTATCCTTTACATTTTAAAATAAATCACAACAAAACAGATAATGTACAATGTTAAGGTTAAACATTCTACACTTATGTTAACAATTCTACGTGATCAATCCATATGTAAATTTCACTGAATTTCTTTGAGATGAGACGTTTCGTCATTTTTTATAATAAATATTTTGTACTCGAATGTAAATTATCTGGATTCATGATTGATTAAGTAAATAATCAATTTACCTCTATGAATCTTTTTTGGTTGAAACGATGTGACGTTTCGTGACCATCCCGGTCACTTCCTCAGACGTTAATGATTGTCTACACACTCATGAGCTCGACTCAAGTTGTCAGATGAGTGTGTAGACAACACTGCACAAATCTGTAACTGTGTTTATAACATCACCTGTAAAGACTGTCAAAAACATTACATCGGCGAGACAGCACGCACAATGGAAGT
>JAUUEB010162667.1:0-14255 GCA_032362205.1 Clione limacina
ATTCCTTATACGCTACCGGTAATCCATTATTTTCTGGTGACTTATAAGATAAGCTACCAGTCGTCAATGGTTTTGACTAGGACAAAGATATAATGTGGGACAGTCAATAAGGAAGAAATACATTTTGTTCGATCGATCGTCGATCGATCGATCGCTGGTTCGTTCGCTTATAGTTCGAACCTATACAACATTGTTAGGTCAACTGATTTTAGCTTTCATAGTCTGCTTTACGCACTCGTGTTTTTTAGTTTAGCACATCGGTTTTTTTACAACGTCTTTGCGAGTGTTCTCATTTCACTATATGAATACCGTGAAACGCTTTTTTCGCGAGCACTTTTTTCAGATTCAGAAAATACAGTTTTTTAATCCCAGTCTGTCTAAAAGTGCGATTTTCTTAGTTTCACGATCTTATGAAGAACAAAATTGTTGTTTTCTTTGCAGCAAGCACCTTAGCAGTGTCGCAAAGAAACGTATTGACATTTAGTTGTATTGCTCCTACCAAGTATTACATATCCAGGGTGACTGTCCACCCTTTCATCGTCTACAAGGTGTCCCAAGTAACAAATCAACAGCAAATCGATAATCACTTGTAACATTGTGCGAGGTATTTCTTTCGGTGAGTTGCTCGATTTCTTACGAAATGCGCGAGATAAATTCGTGTTTTTAGTACATTCTGCTGTGTTCTTTCATGGGTGCTCAGTGCATGCTACCTGGGTCACGAAGTATAGATTATAATTTGTTTGAAAACTAAATTTCAATAAGAGTCGATCTGAGGTGAAATAAAATGAATGTTTATCCATTCTGTTTTTAAATGCGATTTTGTTTACCCTAATTAACACACAAATTTGGCCTAGAAGAACCTCAATTTTTGGTGTTAAACAAAACTGATGGGTACAAAAAGGTCACTCTCTAAAACATCCAGGATCTCTAATATTAGTATTAATATTGTCATAAAAAGAACTAAAAATCCTCTTTCAAAACTTATCAACATTCGGGCGAGAAAGCCTAATTTCTGTATTTCGGGAGAATCAATCCATGAATGGAACCATGCATTTCGGGGGTATACAAAGAGTGAATAACAGACATTTTTAATACCATCCCAGATTTTAAGATTTCCTGTTTTAGCCTTCCATGTCACTATAAATCAGTCTCCAAACCTGCTGAAGTAGATGATCTGTACCTCAACAGAATAAACAGCTTAGACTCAAGACTTGGACGTGATTAATAAAGATGAAAAATCTCTTTCGAGACACAACGAAAGTCTTTACTAACTGAAAACAGGAAACTATTATATAATCTATGTACAAGCCAATAATCTCCCCTGTGATGTCTCTTCAAACTGATTGAGTAAATTATGTTGACAAAGATTACGTCCAACTTAATCCCTTTTTAAAATCTCATAGACGGTTTGATATTTCAGAACCTGAAAGATACTCACTACTAGTTTTATGGATTGCTATGCGCCTTCAATTCGTCAATTCTGTATGCATTTAGTTTGATGCTAAAGGTTTAAACTGGTATAAACTTTATTAGCACTTCACAGATCAATTTTGGCTCGTAAGTTGACTACTTAAAATTTAAAAAAAGATTTTCTACCCAAAGGAAGATACAATACACAAAATGACCTGATCTTGTGCTCCGTTTGAGCTATGCAAATTGCCTATCAATGCAAGAATAAGTAATTCCGAGCACTGTGTCAGTGATAATCAAATCACAGATACGAGATACTGTTTTAATCTGTAGGTTGCGCTTGTAAAAGATGAACCAATAGAATAGATAATATAATGCGTAAAATATCTTGGATTATAACAAAGTACAGTCAAAGCGTCACAACAAGCCCTGGTATGTCTACAATGTTTTGTGTCGATCAAGTTAAATCCGCTGTTATTGTCCCGGTGACAAAATATAAACAAACACAAAATGATCAGGGGTTCAGTTTTGTTAGGTGCCAGATTGAGTGACGTGTCAAAAAAATGTGTAAACAACGTCATGAGATGGTACTTATTTTTAGTGTCATACTCGTGTTCAAGCAGAGGATTGTTTAGAACCAATTAATGTATTAAACATTCTATAGTATGTGTCCTAATTGCAAGTGTTTACTGGTGTTCCCTTATTTTGTTTTGCCATCTTATAGTAGACAGTGACGGGAATAAGGTCTTTCTTATGTTGTGCTCATAAAATGAGCAAGTGTTCAGCTTAAATAGTATATGGGCAAAGAGGACACGCGTCTACAAACCTTATAAATCTTCCGGCTTCAGATCTGGCTCCAGATGGTCAAACTTGCACCCATCAAACACAAATCAAGCCAAAAGCGTGAGCTCAAAATCCTTCGAATATATGATTTCAATACTGTTCATTTTATATCAACTATAATAAGGATATAGGCGTCGTTAAGGTCCCCAATGTAATCACATAATTGAAATTCAAATTACTGTTTGTTCTTCCACTACAGCTAATAAAGCACATTAATTACGTCATATGACTATTAATTGGAATGCTATCAAACGTGTATAAATATACTTAGCACAAAACTTGTTATAAATATCAATACAGAAGCTCAGAAAGATAAAAAAAATAATATACAATCTTTTTATTTTTTACATAAGAATAAAAATGAAAAAAAAACTCATTGGCAATGTCGTAAATTGAAAACCTTGGCATCAGGACACATTCATATCTGCTAAGTATTTATGAATATTCCACCTAATCGTAAGCAGTTTGAAAGGTTATAGGCTCATCTGGTAATGAATGAAGTAGTCTGACAGGTTGTAGGCTCATTGGGTGTTTGTGTAGTCTTACAAGTTATAGGGTCATCTGATAATGATGTAGTCTGACAGGTAGTGGGCTCATCGGGTAATTGTGTAGTCTGCCAGGTTATAGGCTCATCCTGTAATGGTGTAGTCTGACAGGTTGTGGGTTCATCGGGTAATTGTGTAGTCTGACAGGTTGTGGGCTCATCTGGTAATGGTGTAGTCTGACAGGTAGTAGGCTCATCGGGTAATTGTGTAGTCTGACAGGTTATAGACTCATCTGGTAATGGTGTAGTTTGACAGATAGTAGGCTCATCCGGGAATGGTGTAGTCTGACAGGTTGTAGGCTCATCTCGTCATGGTGTAGTCTGACAGGTAGTAGATTCATCTGGTAATGGTGTAGTCTGACAGGTTGTAGACTCGTCAGGTCATGGTGTGGGCTGACAGGTTGTAGACTTATCTAGTCATGGTGTAGTCTGACAGCTTGTAGGCTTATGTGGTATTGGTGTAGTCTGACAGGTTGTAGGCGTAGGCGATATTGATGTAGTCTGACACGATATAGGCATATCTGGTAATAGTGTAGTTTGACATATGGTAGGCTTATTTAGTCATGGTGTAGTCTGACACGATATATGCATATCTGGTAATAGTGCAGTCTGACAGGTTGTAGACTCATTTGGTCATTGTGTAGTCTGACAGGTTGTAGGCTTATATGGTATTGGTGTAGTCTAACATGTTGTAGGTGTAGGCGGTATTGGTGTAGTCTGACACGATATAGGCATATCTGATAATAGTGTCTTCTGACATATGGTAGGCTCATTTAGTCATGGTGTAGTCTGACACGATAAAGGCATATCTGGTAATAGTGAAGTCTGACAGGTTGTCTGACAGGTTATAGGTTTATGCGGTATTGGTGTAGTCTGACATATGGTAGGTTCATCTGGTCATGGTGTAGTCCGACAGGTTATAGGGTCCTCTGGTCATGATGTTGTCTAACAGGTTGTAGGCACATCTAATCATGGTGTAGTCTAACAGGTTGTGCGCTTATATGGTAATGGTGTAGTCTGAGAAGGTTGTAAGCTCATCTGGTAATGGTGTAGTCTTATAAGTTTAAGGGTCCTGTAGTTTTGGTGACGTCTGAAAGGCTGTAGAAATATCTGGTACTGGTATAGTCTGACAGGTTGTATGCTCATATGGTCATAGTGTAGTCTGACAGGTTGGAGGCTCATCTGCTAAAGGTTTAGTTACCGGACACCGAGTATACTACTCGTGGAGGGTATAGTGACAATACGCGTTTGTCTGTCTGTCTGTCTGTCTGTCTGTCTGTCTGTCTGTCTGTCTGTCTGTCTGTCTGTCTGTCTTACTGTCTGTCTGTATGTCTGTCTGTCTGTCTGTCTGTCTGTCTGTCTGTGGGCAAGATAACTCAAGAAATATACCCTTGATTGACTTCAAATCGCGTACAATGATTACGTCTATTTAATTCCAGCAAGATCTGTTAACAATTGACAGAGTTATGGATTACAAAGAATCATAGAGATACTCGATTGGCTCCTTCACTTTTTGTTGAGGCGTTCCATATCGCGTTAGTGCCCGTTAGCTCAGTCGATAGAGCACGGGACTCATAATCTCGAGGTCATGGGTTGAGAGAATTTTTTTTATTGTTCTTCATTATTATTTTTTGGTCTGTCTTACATCTGTCTTACAGGTTCGGAAAATGTTTTATTTAACAATGTGTCGGGTTTGTACTCTATCTGAGTACTCATGTTTCTAGTTTGACAGTTTGTAGGCTCACCTGGTCATGGTATAGTCTGACAGGTTGTAGGCTCATCTGGTAAAGGTGTAGTCTGACAGATTGTAGGCTCATCTGGTAAAGGTGTAGTCTGACAGATTGTAGGCTCATCTGGTAATGGTGTAGTCTTATAGGTTTTAGGGTCATGTAGTTTTGGTGAAGTCTACAGGTTGTAGGCTCATCTTGTAAAGGTGAAGTCTGACAGGTTGTTGATTCATCTGATAATGGTATAGTCTGACAGGTTGTAATCTAATCTGATAATGGTATAGTCTGACAGATTGTAGGCTAATCTGGTAATGGTGTAGTCTGACAGGTTGTAATATAATCTGGTAATGTTGTAGTCTGACATGTTGTAATCTAATCTGGTCATGGTGTAGTCTGAAAGGCTATAGGAACATCTGGTAATGTTGTAGTCTTATAGGTTTTAGTGTCATGTAGCTTTAGTGAAGTCTGAAAGGCTGTAAAAATATCTGGTAATGGTATAGTCTGACAGATTGTATGCTCATATGGTCATAGTGAAGACTGACAGGTTGGAGCCCCATCGGGTAAAGGTGTAGTCTGACAGGTTGTAGGCTCATCTGGTAAAGGTGTAGTCTGACAGGTTGTAGGTGCATCTGGTAAAGGTGTAGTCTGACAGGTTGTAGGCTCATCTGGTAATGGTGTAGTCTGACAGGTTTTAGGCTCATCGGGTAAAGCTGTAGTCTGACATGTTTTAGGCTCATCTGGTAAAGGTGTAGTCTGACAGGTTGTGGGCTCATCTGGTAATGGTGTAGTCTGGCAGGTCCACTCACGTCGCTTGACACCCAAGTAATATCTATTTTTGACGTTTTTCACAACTCTAGCCCTATCAAATTATCTTAAATCACAGATGCAGAACCAGCATTTCTGATCTTCGGTGTAAACATGAAGTCTGTTATGATCATAGCATTCAATTGCTGCATACTCATACTGGCAGTATAAGTTGTTAAAGCACCACTGGCACTCTTACCTTAACCAGACTTTCTACCTTTTTTAACCAAAAACCAATCATGGTTTAGCCTGACATCCTCTAGTTGAAGAGGAAAAAGAATTGCATTGAGATAATCTATGACAAATAATACCGAATGTATCCATAGACATCCTCAATTTTTCATGGCCAAGTGAGGTTGGGGGTAAATCTTCATAAGCTTAATGGTAAAACATGAAGAGAATTCCAGTACGTATCAAATTTAAATCTATCAAAAAAACAAATATATCGAGATTTCTCTTTACTTTAAAGTGGTCAACATATTTATTGTAAGGTTTCTTAATTTTGTGTAGTGTGTACTTATATAAATACAGGCTAACGATGACATCTTTAACAAACATGTTATTGATCTTTTTGGTTTGGCTTATGTCCTTTGAGTGGAGATTAAACCATCGCAGAACTGAGGATCTAATAAAAGAAAGTGGTCATATTTAGCCTTTACAATACATATATTTCAGAGACGATGGTTTTAAATTTAATTCAAAAAGTCATATTTTAGCCATGATCTTATTTTTTCTCCAAAAATGTTTATTTCAAAATAGCAAATGAACGCCTATAAAAATCTTGAAGATAGAGAAGGGTAAGAGAATACACTTGAAACTAAGATGAGATAAATAAGATAAAGTTAACGATAAAGAGCAGAGGATCCATGCATTACAATATAATAATCCTAATGAGCCTACTGTCAATGTCGAAAGCAATTTTTTTTAATTATTCATAACCCAAAATTATTGTGGACATTTAAAGAGCATACGTTTTTCGAAAGCTTATAACAATACTGCGACGATCAACATGATTATAGTACCATCATATTCTTTTTGTTTGAAAATTATCTGAGGATTGAATTATTGCTATTGCTATTATCCTGTGTGATCTTTTACAAAGACTTTTAATGTAAGCTATCACTTGAATTGACCATTTTGAACTGACACTACTTCAGATAAACAATTTATTGTAATCATGTTGTCTTGACAAATATCTAACACAGATGGTTTAGTGTTTCTTTTTTGTTGTGAATTAACAAACCAGCACACAAAATAATTTATTATTTGTATAATGTACTTGATTTATATTTGTAGGTTGATAATTCTCAAATTAATTTATCACCCTGCCCCCCTCCCCCCCTCCCCGCCCTCAGTCCTGCCAAAACTGACCGGTGATATAGCGTTGTTGGAGCTGTCTAGACCAGTCACCGTCACAAATGATGTGAGGCCAATCGGGATTGACTCGTACCGGAAAATAGCCACAGGGAGGACTTGTCAGGCTGCAGGATGGGGACAACATACTGGAGGTAGATAAGCTTATATATATTTAGTCATGGTTATTTTGTTGAATTCATTGGTCTTCACGCATAAAAATATCTAATATGACCAATGCACTGCACACAAAGGCTCACGGAACAAGGAGTGTGTATATGATATGAACCCTGAATTGTGATTTCATATTTATGGCAACATTATAATCGAAAGCCTTCTTAATGCCTATTGACCAATTTCAAAGGAAACCCGTTTAGGTACAAGACCACCATTTGAAAAAATATGGCCTCGTTCAATGTCAATTTTCATACATTTTAACTTTAAAAAATATATAGTTCCAGTCATTTTAAAACAAAACATTTAGGCTCATGTTGTTTCATTTTTATTCAGATTAGACCTTCAGGTATAAGACCACCATTGAAAACCAAGAATTAATTGCTATATATTCTTACTAAAATACCGATACTTTAAGTGGTTATAGCTAGTAAAGTTATTTTTGTATTCCTTTGATGTTTCTTCTTTTTCACACCTTACACTTTTGCTCTAAAATTTAGATCAGTTTGACGTTGTGTAAAGGGGACCAATTTTTTTTGGCAGCGCTTTGAAAGAAATATGGCCGCGTTCAACGTTCAATGTCAATTTTCATACATTTTAACAATAATATATTTTTAATATATAGTTGTTTCATTTTAAAACAAAACATTTAGGCTCATGTTGTTTCATTTTTACTTAGATTACAATATTTATGAATTTAACGAGCACCAAACAAGTCTTAACTGTCATTTTTTTATTTCATAATCTGTATGTAACCGATCTGATTGTTTCGCTCTGATTTCCTTAAAAATCAATGGTAGAACTAGACCTGAACTATGAAGCACTATAAATGTCGGCTCGCTATGGCTTACTCAGTTCGTCGTTTGGGTAGCTACGCTCCCTCTTCTTAAAATGTCATCTCTCAATTACTCATTTTCAAAGCAAACAAAGGAGAGCTCAAAGTAAAGTCATCAATAAAAATTTGCTGAATTTACTTTTGAAATAAGAACATTCTACTAAAAGAAGGAAAAAAAATCGGCGAAGTCTCCGTAAAGTTAGTAACCACCCGACACAAAGAACAAACTTTTACTTACGGCACAACGGCGAAGAGAACCGACGATTTTGTATTTTGGGGGAGTTCTTATCTTAACAACCAAACGTACAGGTATCTTCTAAAACATTTCCTTATCGTACCATGTCAGCATTACATAAATATAATTTTATCAAAATATGTAATACAAAAACATTAAGAAAACTAATTTCCTGCTTGGATTTCAATCAATAACAGTACAACATACAGTAAAAAGCTTCTCGTCTGTCCTCGCGAAAAGTGCGCACTGGGCACCGGTATTAAACGTGTTCTTGAACAGGGGAGAAGAAACATGTTACAGTGATGGAGACAATCGAGTATATCTCTATCATTCTTTGGTAATTACTTTAAATTCCATAACTATGTCAATTATTAACGGATATTGCTGGGATGAAAAAGGGGTCTTCATCGTGTTGATTTACAACATCATACAAGATTTTATGGCAATGAGTGGTAAATTTCTTGAATTTCAGACATACAAACGAGCAGCGTCACATACTCTACACCAATTCTTGGTGTCGAGAAAAATACATTTCTGCCATTAGAAGGCTTGTGATATTTTAGTAATATATGAAAGTAATTTGAAACTAACTTCGAAAGAATTGGTCAAATATGTAAGAACGTAGAGTGGGTTACAAGCTAATAGTCAACAAGTGGGTCCTCTTGTACTAATGACTTTATTAAAGCGACAATAAGGAATTGATTTTCCTTGTCAAAGTTCCCCTTAGTAGGTAAGTAAGCTGATCAATTATTCAGTTGAATTGTTTGTTCGGTCGATTAGCTTCCGGTAAGCTTCTTATTTCTTTTGCGTTTAAGTCATTTTATTTGAAAGTGTATTCTCAGAGGGACTCCTCTTTTGCAATCCGGTTACTCTTTACCTATGTTATGTCTGCTCCTGTTTTCTTGTCGCTGTCGCTTCTGTTTACGCAGGATTATAGAGATTACAAAGACAGACAAATGTGGGCTCACTCTTAGATCCTGCAAAAGCAGAGTAATCAAAATACCTTAAATATATGGTCATTTCGATCTCTCTGCAAAAGACCGGGAGATATCAGAACTAACTTATGATAAATGGTTATATGTTCTTTATGATGATCATAAGTTGGCTATTATCTTGTCTTTTTGTTAACGGAAGAATACATTAATAAAACTCATATGATTCATACGTCATTCATCTCTTCCATGTTATCTTTTGCTTACAATGCTAATTGCAACGAAGTGTAACTAACCTAATATTGACTTTAGACAGAATAAATAAAAAGATACAAGCATGTCCTTTGTGCAGCAATCCTAACTCAAATGACAACAAACAAAGTAAGTAAAGAGTGATGACATTCAATTTCATGGTTTTCTATTTGCTAAGGGATTTTATAGTTCTGAATGATTTTATTACTTATATTTTGACTTTAAAGTTTAACTTGTTTACATTCTCAGATGAACCAGGTCAGGCCCAGTATGGTAACGGTACCCTGGTGCCTCACGTTGTTGATGTCAACAAAGTGTCGACAAGCATGTGTCGTATCGCTTACAACAAGTTCTTGCCTCTGGTCGACGACAAAGTCATCTGCTTCAACTCGGATAACCGTGGTGACACTTGCAAGGTATTTACAGTCAAGTTGATCAATTTGGTTTTGTCATGTAGCAGTTTTACTAATGGAGAATTTTTTTCTTTTCTTATGTCATATTTTTTAATTAAAGTTAGAAGCTGACTTATGAGCAGGGGGCGCTATTCAAAAATATGTAAGGAGTTCACGTGATATAATGCTAATTAGACTCACATTTGGATAATTACCAACGATATATGTATTCAGAGCAGTGGCTACATTTTAACAAATGTCTGTTGGTTTGACACAAGAAATGCTGTTCTGAGCAAAAAGTAGCAAAATGCCCCCCTTTTTTTAATGGATGTATTTAAAATAACATCTTCTATGTTGTAAGTCGTATTTAATTCAAATGTGTCAGTTTGCTTATTTTAGTTTTTCTTCCTATCCAACTTTAAGGGTGATTCCGGTGGTCCACTTCTTTGTCGTGATTCGAAAGGTGAACAGAGAGTCACAGGCATTGTGTCTGTTGGTATGGGTTGTGCGCTCCCTGGATTCCCCGGCATCTACACCAGAGTTGCGAGTTACATCCCTTGGATTGAGGAAACGATGGGAGTGGATGCAAACTCGGATACGTCTTGGGACGTTGTAGCTGATTTTGAAAGGCGGTTGGCCGAAACAGTAATTGCCTAAATATCCAATGATGCCATCATCATGGCTTAGAATAGTTGAACGTTACAAAGATGTTGAAATAGTTACATCATTCCAAACAGATTGAATTGAATTTGAGCGACACTGCATCTTAAGTTGTATTCTATAAAATGTCGAATCGCCCACCCATTTCTTTGGATATTGTCCGAGTTTCGAGGGAACCTCCCCTTTTTAGTCTCTTATGTGAATGTTTAGTCATAAAACACAATTCCTATTTTTGCGCTCTATAATCCGCCAAGTAAGCATTCAATCTAAACTTTTGATGTTAAGGCTATAAGACTTCTAGGCAGTGTTTGGCAATGCGCTGGTATATCTGGGTGAGGTCGGATTTTTTCATAACTAGACATTTCAGCAACCCACAGTATATCAACAAGTTATCCGACCTCGCCCTGAATTACCGCCACAAGGCCAAACATTGCCTATCCTTATAACCGGAAAACCGGAATTGCACAGGAATTGATTTTTTGGGGTAAATTCAAGAGCGCCAAAATAGGAAAATTGTATCTTGACCATTTAGCTAGAAGACTGAAGACAAAGAGGTTCCCATGAAACTCCGAGTCTTTCCATAAAATATGTGGGTGAATCAAAATCTTTATATTGATTGAATACACAACATTCTGTTTACCATAGAGTAGGGTGATCATCTTCTGTAAGGTAAATGACCTATAATAAGAAGGTGACCATACTGTTGGTGAATAAATCACTCAACATCAACGAAATCATTATTTCAGAAATAAAAATGGATTAATTTTCATCTCCTAGTTATGGTTATTTTGTATCTTGTTATGTTTTGTTGTATCGCAAAACATTAAGTTTTGAACAAAATTGATTCAAGTTTTTGTTCAAAAAAGATTGAAACTGAAAGTAAAGATAAAGTCCGTGTATTATTTTTACTTGAGTAATTTACCTAAAGATTACTACTTTGCTTCACCAGAGAAGTGGTTTAGGCCGAACAACTACTCTAATTGAAAGTTGTTCCATATTACTTTCACAAACAACTATGACAAATAAGTCAACACAATTGTGATCATATTGCTCGACAACTCGATGCGCAATATATGGCATAGAAGATATCATCATATAGATAAATATATTGAGTTTTCCATGTGAACTCTTTTTAGTCGAACTTTGTTATTGGATATGACAAGGTCTTAGTGTATCCCGTACACTTAGAATGTTCTAAAGCAGTGGGTACATGCAATGATAATGAAACTGTTTTCGCATGATTGGTAGCCACCGTTATTAATTGTTTGTCAGTCCTAGTGGTCAGTCGGTGCAGGTTTCTTTTGAGAGGAACATCAATTTTCTGTGCCTACAACTCTTTTTCAAATGAGAAGAACCACGGTTACAGTTTTGGGTAACTGAATTGAAAGATAAAATAAATGTAAGCTACCTACATTTTCTATAACCAATTTTAAAACAAACTCTGTGTAAATACTGTTCATGACGATTGGCTAAGCTAACAAATCCGCTCAATAGTCACAAGTTGAGACTTATGGTTTTGTTCAATCGTTTTATAACGACATGATTACCTAGCATTCCCAACGATTAAATTCTACTTTGAAAATATGTTTTCCCTCTTGACTGGAAAGCGGGTCTTATTTAATCTATATTTGCACAATAAACAGGATAAGTATTTCCAATAATAGTATAAATAATGTCAAAATAACGTTGTTACCCTATCAGACACTCTTTTGATCAAAATAAAACTATTTTTTCATAAGGTCAACATTTTTTTAAACCAACATACAATATTTAACAACCAATAATCTGATTTGTTTGTTTAGGTCACATTCCGGTTTTACAACGTCTTTACTAGTTCTCTCATTTCACTATATGAATACCGTAAAACGCTGGGTTTTTTTGCGAGCTCTTTTTTCAAATTCAGAAAATGAAAATTTGGAATCCCAGCTTGTCTAAAACTGCGATTTTCACGATCTTAGGAAGAACAAATGTTTTTCTCTTTGCAGCAAGCAACATGGCAGTGTTGCAAAGGAACGTATTGACCCAAAATCTTGTTGCTCGTACCGCATATTATAACTTACCCAAGGTGACTGACCATTCCATCGTCTACAAGGTGTCCCAAGTCACAAATCAGCAGCAAATTGATAATCACATATAACATTTTGCTCGATTTCTTACGAAATACGCGAAATAAAGTCTTCGCCGAAGAAGTGTTTTACAGTGCTCAGTGCATGCTACATGGGTCACGTAGTATGGATTATAAATGATTGAAAACTTAAATGCAGTGAAAGTCAATCAGATGTGAAATAAAATAATTATAAATCTATTACGTTTCTAAATGCGATATTTGTTTACCCTGATAAACACAAACATTTGCCCTTAAAAAACCTTGAGTCATTTTTTTGTATTGATCAACATCTTTGGGTACATGTGCCACACTTTAAAACATCAAGGATGTCCAAAATTGGTAGAAAATATCCTCCTAAAAAGAATTCAAAATCTTCTTTCAAAACTAATCAACATTAGGACAAGACAACCTAATTTAGGACTTTCAAGCGAATCAAAAGCCTAGTTAGTACCCATGAACGAAATCATGCATTTCAGGGGTATAAAAAAAGTGAATACCAGACATTTTTTATGCCAACCCAGATTATAAGATTTGTTATTTAAGTCACCCATGTCTCTTAAAATCAGTCTCAAGACCTGTTGAAGCAGATGACCTTTACCTCAACAGAGTAAACAGCTTAGACTCAACACTTGGACGTGATTAATGAGCATTAAAATATTTCTTTCGAGACACAACTACAGTCTCTACAAATTAAAAACAGGAAACTATTATATAATCTATGTACAAGCCAGTAATCTCCTCTGTGATTTCTCTTCAAACTGATTGTATAAATAATGTTGATAAATTTTCCGTTTAACTTAATCCAATTTTTTTTTCTTCTCATAGTCGGTTTTATATTTCAGAACCTGAAAGATATTCACGTAAGTAGAAGTTTGAATCGCTACGTGCCCTCAGTTTTTAAAGCTAAATAGTTAAACTGGCATTGCCCACAATAGCACTTCACGTATCAATTTGTGCTCTTGAGTTTTCCAATTGGTTGAATAAAAAAGGAATGTTCTACTCAACGAAGGATACAAAACACAAATTGACGTGGTATTGTGCTCCGCTTGAGGTATGCAAATTGCCTATCAATGCAGGACTTGGAAATTCCGCTAACTGTGTTACTGAAAATCAAATCACAAATTCGGGATATGTTTTTATCAGTAGGCGGTAGGTTGCGCTTTTAAAAGATGAACCAATAGAGTACATAATAGAATACGTAAACAATCTTAGAATGTACCAATGCACATTCAAAACATTACAACATGCCCTGGTATGTCTACAAACAACATACTGAAGTTATGTGTCGATTAAGTCAAATCCGTTGTTGCTTTTCCGTTTGCAGCACATAAATAAATACATTATGATCAGAGGTTTTTTTGTTGTTAGGTGCCAGATTGAGTGATGTGTAAAAAATATTTTTAAACAACATCATGAGTTGGTATTTATTTTTAGTGTAATACTCGTGCTCAAGCAGAGTTTCTTTAGTAGTAATTAATGCGTCAAATCCAGTTGCCCGATAGCCGGGGCAACTACTTCAATCGACGGGCAAGCTGATAAAGAAAACCCCTGCCCGTCGGGCAAATTCAAACTTTTGATATCTCCAAACTCTAGGGATGTAACCCGTTTCCAAAATGATTCCAAAATGCACCATTTAGCTTCCATATTTACTTTTTTTGCCTCGCATCCCTACACTGATATTTCTGGCTCCTTCTTTGCCAAACAACTTATTTTTGTAGAACAATTAAGCAGAATAAGAGACGAAAGGCACGTCATATATTAATTGGTAGAAACAATTAAAGAGCTTGTTTTGAAATTAAACATTATATTTGGAAGCACAGGAAGTCCTCTTGAATTGCTTTGTTTATTGAAGCGACAAGAAGTTGATGAGAAAGAAAAAAAATTAAAATCGATGCACAAGCCATGTATGTAAATCTCCTGTTTATGATATATTGACAGTCGGATTGAAGTGTTTCGGATCCCACCACTGTCGAAATGCATTTTTTTG
>JAUUEB010162778.1:0-14255 GCA_032362205.1 Clione limacina
AATATCTACCAACATTTTGTGAAAGTTTCAGATCGATTGAGTCAAAACTGTGGCTGTAATCCCATTGCATACACACAGAGCCAGCCAGCCAGCCAGCCACAAATAAATAAATAAATAAATATATTTTGAATTATATTATGTAGATTAGGGAAATCCCAGAGTTAATTCACAGTTGCGGCTGTTATTGTTTGATAATCGATTGTTTACAGGAGCTTACTTAACTTAAGTTTACATGACGTCAGAGCAGATAAAACACGAACGAAGACAAGCCTCCGGTATTGTTGATAGGACACAGTTCCATGCAACTTAAAGTCTACCAAATATAAGGTTGGTGCAATCATTTTATGTTGCATACATGTCTTCATAATCAAACACACAACACAATTTTTTTACCAAACATTTGAACAACCTTCACCTGGATATGAACACATTTTGTTTGTTTCATTAACACTGCTAAACCAATTTCGAGCTGATATCAATACTCATTAAATCAGTCACATTATCAAGTGTATCATTATCTCTAATTAGATCGTATACTGTCTTAGATGTAAGGATACAATTTCGAACAACACAACATTTTGCACTCTCCTCTTATCTTAACTATACACAACAAAATATCTTAACAATTTGGCACACAATTTATTATTGATTAGCAACAAGGTCTAGTTTTTGTTAGACTTTTGACAATCTTTCTACCCCCTCCCCTTGTTGTTATTACCAGTCAAAATTACGAAGATCCTTAACATCTCTACCGTCTGCTGTCTGAATTTCGATTACAAAATCTTTTGATATGCAAATCAATTATTATTGTTTGTATACGTTGTCTAAAAAACATGATTTTATGTCTAGTAAATTCCGTTACCGTAAGAAAATGCAGTTTTTGAAGTAAACATTTTTAATGGATGAGAGCTATAATTAATGTTGCATTAATAAATAAGATTGAATTTTGCCAAATCAATACGTGGAATAATTAAACTATCTAGCCTTCCATATTTATCAAATAATTTTCAAAACTGATACAACGACAACACCACCTGATTAGCGTACATATTGAATTTGTGGTATAGGGTTTTATACTTACATCACTTGAGCTGTAATAAGACTTTTGTCAAACTCATACCTCATACCTCAATATCAAAAACATCTTCTTAATGATCCCCCGAGTAAAAAAAATCAGATGTATAGAATTTGGAATTTTTTCAATCGCAGCTTGGAACCCCGATCGTACTTTGCTATTAATAGAACAGAATTACATGTTTTCATGCGCGTAGTTGACTGTGTAGGTCAAAGTTATTACACTTGTCTTTCAATACGAAAAGTATTGACCTCTAGTTGTTTCTCTTTACGTCACTTATGAAATACAAATAAATTATACAATAGTGAAGATAACAAATAATAAGAAAATACTATCAAGGTTGACGTTTCAACTTTGATCCGGATTTATGAAATTAATATGACATTGTTTATGCTACATTGATCTGATCAGTGCTTTACAAATCAATTCATCATTTCAATGTTGATTTCCGTCATAACATCGCAGCGGTCTGAGAATGGAATATCACATAATGTTACAGTTAGAAGTAGCTCTCGTGTATAATGTATTATTTTTTAAGATAAACATGTTTTAGGCATCATATAGCACATATATGTATTATATGTCCACTCACCTTTGCCTAAGCAAAAGATCAGTAAGATAATGAAATTATCACATACTTTATTAATCATTTGTTTTTAGAGGCGGTACTTATCTCATTAAGCTTTACATATGCGTGTAAAATGGAGTGAGTAAAACAACAAAGTACATGTTTTAACAATAAGGCACACAGCCTAACACAACTACAAAAGAAAAGACGTGGATATTGAGACGGTTGTCATGAGCAAAGTATGTTGAAGAACCTCAAGTGCAGCAAATTAGCACCACGAGGGCTTGGTAAGTCGATAACTTGTAATAACACAAATTGCAAGGAGAGCTTTTATGTCCTGTTGAAGAAGGCATACGCATTATGAACCTTGCGAATAAACAGAAGCTCAATATCATTTCGAGATTGAATTATTCACCAAGAAGTTAAATTAATACGTTAAAGTTATGAAGCACGAAGTGAAACCACGTGTTTAGACCATGCAATATGCCAAAGCGTGAGTCTGCACTTTATTTCCGCTTTCGTTATTCGAAACGTTTCTTTGATGCAGTCGAGACCTAAAACTCGCAAGGCACGTGCGAGGACAATCAGTACGCGAAGGAGACTGACGAATATAATTTAGTAACGCATGCACACAAGAAGGGCATACGTCCAGAATATGGACAATCCCTGTTTACAAACTGACTAGAGTTTAATTAGAAAACCTCTAAGTCCATAGTCTTGCAAACCGTAACTTTTTGAATCCAGACATTTCGTTTGTTGGGTATGTTTGCTAACAAAATGAGCTTTTATTGGATTTGAGAGCATCAATGCAAACTAACGTGCACATGGACAGCTCAAGCGTCGATACAATTCCCTCAGGATATAAAGTCATTTATCAAATTTATATTTTGATATCTTGATACAACGCAAATCAAAACATATGGTTTTGAAAATTACCCGAGTCCTTTTTAGGTTTGCGTTCTGTATGTAGTTTTAATAGTTTTTGACTTTGTATTGCAAATAAGCATTCATTTTACTAATAATCTACCCTTCATAGAGATCAATTTCGCAATCGAGTAATGACGAGATCGAGTTAAATAATTAGAGCAGAACAAATACAATGGCTTACAATCACTTAAATAGGCCACATCCCAAGAGTACAATTAGCAAAGAGTTCAAACCGATGTGATTAATAATTCGAGAAGGATACACATATAAAGAAAGCGCGAATGTGGCTGACTTTTAAGCCACCATGTCAATATGCCCCAACTACATCTTTTAAAAAACATGTAGTGTGTAAACAGCATAAGCACATACGAAGCACATCACTCACAAACAAACACACACGCGCACGCACACCTACTCATCTCGACACCATATTCTGTGTTGCAACGTAACTATTTTTCTCAATAAGCAATATATTATATTTTTTACGTTGATGGAAATCTGCGTAGTTTAGGTCGTGATAACTGCAAACAACTCACACATGCCTTGCTTACACAAACAAACACATGTTCACACACACACATACACGTTTTGTCTATTGATGTTAGTGGGTTGTGTGTGTATTTCTTATACATTTATTCTAAAGTATAAAAATATAACATACCCGTCGAACGCGATCTAGCTTAACCTTCGCTCATTGAAGAATTCATTTAAGTTCAAATACAGTAGAGTCTACATTTTATTACCACTGATTATTATCACTGTTTCAGAAACGTACTTGTTTGTATACATCCAGTTTTGGTTAATATCAAACCTCGCTTATTATTGTAATTATACGTGATCCTGATAGTATGATGATAAGAGGCTTTTACCGTATCACTAGCTTCTTTGAGCAAATCGATTAAATGCCTCATGCAAATGCCAACTGTTATTATTATTTTCATTACCATCATAAATAGTCTGACTAATATTTACTGTCCATTTAGTGTTTCCATTATCCCACATGGTCTATATACGGGGGTGGGGGGGGGAGTGGGGGGTGGATGTTTGGCTAATACAATTCTAAAACTGAATACATGTGTTTTGCCAGCAATTGGCGTAAACTAAGGGCAAGACATGGTATAATATGAACACTGTTTATTCCCTTAACGTGTGTGGTTGATTAGTGAATGCACAGTGAATATTAGACGACTAATTTTGTATACGCAAAATATTGCCCTCTGAATGTTTTGAGTCAAGGGCAATATTTTTAGTATCAAAAATTAAAAGTGTGGTTTTTATTTTATTTCATATCTGATTTGATTGAACGAAAATAAACATTTACTTTGTAGAAATAATAAGCAAATTAAGCAAATAAGGAATTAAAATAAATGATAATTTACGAAATCCGAATTTCGACACCCGAGTAGCAAGTACCATTTTTTTCTCTTTCTCAAGACTTCCTGTAACACGATGGTGCGCAAATAATGTAGTCGAAGACAGGATGGACATTGGAAATTCCCTGTAGGTCAAAGTTATTGTGTGTTTTTGCATTTTTATGATAAGAGAAGATGCTCTCTCGTGGGCAAGATATTTGGGATTTCCAGATGATGAGGAAAACATGATTTCTACGATAAGTCATCTTTTAACTGTGCAAGGTGATATTAACACGTGTGTTTTATAACTAACTAGAAAAATGAGTACTCATAGAGAGTACAACCATGCACATCAGACACAAGTAACAATGAACATATAGTAAACAACACTCAAGGGCCATAACTTTCCTAAAACTGTTTTGTTTTCAAAACATTAACCTCCAGCTTTTAGGTACCCGTGAATTAAGCCTCTGTGCAAAATTTCAGGTTTCAAAAACATATTGCAAAATACTCAAAAGGGCCATAAATCTGTGTTTCAGTTCATTATTCGAATAATTTTGAAAGCTGGTGTTAGATAGTCACTAGAAATGCCACTTTGCAAGATTTCAGAATCTTAACCCTTAAGATGTGACCACAGCGTGGTTTTGCCAAATTAACAACGAACATATAGCAAAAATACTCAATAAGGGCCATAACTCCGTCAGTTTTTCACAATTATTTCTGGATTTAAATAGGTTAAATTCTATTTCTGATCAATATCATCCTTCCAAATATGAAAGAGATCCAAACAAAATTACTCAAGTTATCGAGTAAACAGACAGACAGACACACAGACAGACACAAACACACACATATATAAGGTGAAAATATACCACTACACAATATAATTGTGTGCGTGGACAAATATTACCCATTCGTTTTTTCTCTTTACGTCACTTATGCCTATGAAATATTTATCAAGTTTGCTATCTTAGAGATATGTTTAATGCTGGTGGTGGCGCTGAATCAATGGAAGTGCTCGGCTGCGTAGGTAAGGGCCGTCCTCCCAAGTCGTGGAGTGAGTCCCTAAGAGAGGGCTTCAGGACCAAACGCCTTACACCAGTGATGGCAAAAGATTGTTACGTTTGGCGTAGAGTGATTACATTGTGAAAAGTCAAATCCGCGTAGTACATATGACATATAACATATGACTGCAAATATGGAAAAACAACTATAAATTATAATGATGTTATAAAGTGTTGTTTTTTACTCTCAGTTTAGTATCACTTGACAGGTAGACAAGACACGCAAATAAAACTTGTTTTTGTCTGGGTTATTTTCACCTTTTTCCTAAACGTTATGGAAATGATGGGCCATGTTTTGCATATGTCTCATATACATTTGAATTGTTAGGTTCAAAAATGTGTAAATTTATAAAAAGAGTAGTAAAGTAAGTTTTCTTGATCTGGTAAAGATATTGTTACATTTTGTAATATTGTAGAACTAAAATATATGTTTAACTAGCGACAAATAACACTTCTTCTATTTTACGTGTACGCACAAAAATATCAAGCATTAAGGAAAAAAAGCAAAAAAAATAATATATTGGAATTTTCAATATCTGTCACATACACTTCGAAAATTGGTTGTCACTTATAACTTTAAGAAGTGTTTTGAGGAAAGTTATTGCGAATTTGTTTTTTATATAATACTAAACATAAAACGAAAATTGGGTAACATTGCTTTGGTTGAAATTCACAATAGTATTTCAGCGCATTAGAAGATGTCTTTTATAGGAAAAAGGCAGAAATCGGAAGGAACCCCGTAGCGTCACTCTTGCTTGTTTTTTTAATGTTAGAAATTATAGCGAATCAGGGGCAGATAATCACATGTAAATCTTAACCATTTTATCTTCTTTTTCATACAGATCTACAAGAAATGTACACAATTGGCAGAAGATGAAGATGGACTCCTGGCAACCTGGCAAAGAAAGCATCATATAATGACGTAGGGGAGATACCGAATGGTTTCAACAACTCAGAAGTTACGACCGATGGTATACGACTTTCAGGGATATCCTCAAACGACATGAAACAACCAGACGACACAACAGCTGATGTCTCTCCTTCCAGAAATTCTGGCCGCAAGGGAGCTCAGAAAGTGACAAAAAACTGTCAGTCCTCGACCTTTTCCGATTCAAAAGAATGTTTAACAATGCAATGATTATGTGGTTTGCCTGGTAAGTTGAGTGTTTGCCTATTTGCTTTAGTTCTCATGGATGTAGGAGCCGGAAAGTAGGGGGCAACTGCAATCTCCTATACAAAACGACGGGAAGAAATTGCGCAGCGTAAACACGTTCTTCTTCACGTTCCAATTGAACGCACGCACCGGAACTACTAGCGCGGTGACAATGGAGAATTGTAAAAATGGCTAACAGAAGCTATGAGAGAAATACTTAAAATTCCCTTACTCAGTCAATTGTTAATCAATATTGCTGAAATTAAATAGGAGTCTTCATCGTGTTGATTTTACAACGTTGTATTACATTTACCGTGGATTGATTGTATATTTTTTGAGCTCTCGTGTTCACAAACAAACAAACACGGGCGTCACAATACAGTCACAGTTGCTATCGTCACGGTGTTGGGAAATAAAAAATCTTAGTCACAGGAATGAAAATTTTCATCACAAGACGATTTCTATTGTTCTTCCAATAGAAGACTTTGTGACTACTGAAATAGCTCGTAGGAATTGTCTACGGTTACCCATGACAACTCGACACAATCGTAGTTGGTTACTTCCGTGAATGACGTGATACCCTCAACAAGTCTAGTAATACAAGTTTACAGAAGCTAATGAATGCAATAAGACATGGCATTACTGCCCATAGTGTACTTAGTATTGGCACCAGGATGAACATTCTTAGCACGATTCATTAATGCAAATGACTGAACCATTGTAACACCGGGGTTTGCCATAAAAATGCAGAATGGATTAGTACATAATTGCGAACAATGAGACTTTCTCAGATGTTCTGCTAATAGTATCACAGACAAATAACATTATCAATCTCCTTACTAGAATAATTAAGTTGTATATGTGTTTCCAAAGCACGTTGTAACGTCATCAAGATATTACCGAAATAGAATGTGGAGAGAAATAGCGAGGACAGAGGAGGAGTCAGGGCAGAATGTTTGCAAAAAATATCTTTTAGTATTTATGTCTTTATTCTATTCATTCTACTTTGCCGGTTTTATTCTTGCTTCATCTTATTACTCAATTTCATTTCATTTCATTTACTTTACTTTGTTCCTTCCTTAATTCTACCCCCTTTTCTGTTTTTTTCTTCTTCCGAATTACTGTGTATACATCTTCCTTTTTTATCCGTTCTTTCCTTCTCTATTTTTTTCTTCTATTCTTCTCTTCTCTCTTCCTTCTTTTTTTCTTTCCATTAGTTTCATTCTGTGTCTCCGTCTTTCTTTTTTTAGCAAGCCGACAAATGTATTGATAACATTAAAAAATTAATCACTATATCTCTTTTCGCAGGTTTACAGTAGCACTTGGCTTTTTTGTCCTGTATTTAACAATAACAGAACTTGCAGGTGATCCGTACCTCAACTTTTTCCTCACTGAATGTATGGAGCTGCCGTCAGGGCTCATTTTCTTTCTCTGTCTAAATAGGTAAGTCTATTTCAGCATCATATAATATGCTTGTGTTGACAGAAGTCTTGGTACGATAGTAGTTTAATGTTGACATACGTCTTGTGTTGGCAATAGCCTCGAGTTGACTGTATACATTTCCGTGCAAATTCGGGTACTTTACGAGTTTGAAAAAAGTATCATGGATCTAACTAGTAATGGCATTGATTTGACCTGATCGCGCTTTTAACTCACCATATTTACAAATGCGCGGGAAAATCAAAGATTCACGAAATAACCTGTATACACAATTATCGACGACATTTACTAAATAAAGACACAAGAAATAGCTTTCAAAATGATGAGATATTGTATAGTATCATATTGTCCATAACACCAATTAATGTATTGTTTCTTTTTTGGATGATTAATAGGATCATTTTGCAATGCTCCTCGTCATAATCATATGGCATTACAAAGATGTGCACTAAGAAGTGCTAAATAAGCTAAGTGAGGAAAATGGGTTACGTTGCTTGGGTAGAAATTCCTAAAAGCATTTGTGTCATGGAAGTAGTTGCTTATAGTGAGTAGGCAGAGAACAGAAGAAACTTTTTTTTAAATTGCATTGTTTTACAGGTTATATTTGTATGGACACATTTCATCATAGTCGGATAATAATTATTGTATAATTGCCTTTTTTGATTAATTAAGTATATATTACAAATATACAGTGGAAATATTACCCATTATGTCTGTAATAGAAAGATGTTATCTATATAAGAACATAAGGTATGAGGAAACAATTGTGGCTATTGACCTCAAATTCAGGTTTTCTGAGACCATAAGAGTCTCATGGACGAGGAATTATCATCACATAATTTAAATATTTTGTTTTAAGGTCATTGACCTGAAGTACACTTAAAGTTTGTATGAACACGCCATCAAAACATCAAATTTTCCCTAATTATTTAGCTTCATCATTTATTTCATTTAAATATGTGTTTCTTCAGATGGGGCCGGAAGTGGTCAACCTTTTTCATGTTTTCTTTATTGAGTGTTGGACTCATTCTTGCAGGGGTTTTTAAGAACATGGGAGGTAAGTAGTTTATGCATCTATGTTGAATGATTATGTTGATATTTATTATGAAGTTATACCATATGGTAAGGATGACCTAGCCTGCAACTAGTCAAACCAATAAAAACTCTTTTAAAATAGATATAAAATAATATGACCAAAGATATGAGCCCATTATGAACCTATGTGTAGCTAATATGTTTACAACATTATAATATGGTCCCTAAATACATCAAGGTTCTTACTGGGCTGTAACATGATCATCTTGACTATTTTTAGAACCCAAAAACTAAGCTAAGAAATGACAATTTAACCAAAGATATAGCTTTGTAAGCCACTAGAATGCTTGACAAGGGCATAGTTTCATACGGCTTTATTATATGCCCTAAGGTATTTGCCATCTGGTATTCAGATTTCATTCAGTTATATGGGGAGGGGATGCATGCATATTCGTAGTAATTGTCTTTCAAGTGGAGGTCTGAATAGGTAAATTGGCCAACAAATTGATTATAATTAAGTAACATTAATTTTAAAAGCCCTCATAACTGCCATGGTTTGAAGCCCAAAAGTTACAAAACGTGTTGTGTGAGGGGGCAGCAGTATAAGAAAGAAACAAATTGCAAAAAAAATATTGTGGCATATCACTTTGTCATTTGTTATCAATGTTTTGTCACTGTTAATTGACGAATAGCTTTGGAATTAGCGAGGCATGGGGATTAAGATATGGCGGTATGGATGTTTGACTGAATGTTTATTTTTCTACAGTTTTCATGAATTTGTTTGTATACATGAAGACCCCATTTTTCAGCTGTACGAATTGTTTTCTTTTTAGCCTTAGCAACAGCTGTGTTTTAGTTGCCGATGTTCGAAAACATGTATTGCTTTTAAGTGACGAACTACGTTGCTCCTGAGTCTGTCTTCAACCGTCATTAAACTTGATTAATTATCTAAAAAAAAATAAAATCTGTGGTCGATGAACCATTTCAGACAGACAGATAGGGCAACATCTGTCTGTGCATCGGCGATAAAAACATATTTACAACTAGGAAAATGAGTACTCGTAGAGAGAACAACCACGTCATTAGACACAAAGGGACATAACTCTGTCAAAACTGTTTTATTTTCAAAATATTAAATTCCAGCTTTTAGTGGCACGTTAATTAATTCTCTGTGCAAAATTTCAGATTTCTATCTTTGACAATGGCGCAAAAAATTAACACAGACATATAGGAAATACTCAAAAAGACCATAACTCTGTTTTTCAATTGATTATTCAATTAATTTGAAAGCTGGTGTTAGATAGTCACTAGAAAAGCCTCTTTGCAAGATTTCAGATTCTTAACCCTTGGGATGTGACCACAGCTTGTTTTTGCCAAATTAACAGAGAACATATAGCAAAAATACTCAATAAGGGCCATTACTCCGTCAATTTTTCACAACTATTTCTGGATTTGAATAGCAGAAATTATATTCCTGGTCTATATCATCCTTCCAAATATGAAAGAGATCGAAACAAAATGACTCAAGTTATCGCGTTAATAGTTAACAGACAGACAGACAGACACACACACAGACAAAACGAAAATATAACCGAGTCACAATTTTAAAAAAAATTAACATAATTAATAGCAGAACTGAATCCTGAAAATGCTAGGCTTGTAATAGCAAGCAGACTCTTGCGATTACATGATAATAGGTGAGTATTATATGACAATAGATGAGTATGTATAGTAAGAAATTTAGATGAAACCAGCAAAAAGTCTGTCATTCTATAAATATTGACTTTAGAATTATACAGCATGCTTAAGAGCAGAAATAGCTTTGTTTAACGTCAAAAAAACAGAAATTCAAGCTAGTTTAGCAATGCAGTATTAATAGTAGCGCATGGCAAACTAGCAAATTATTACAAGAAGAAGAAGAAGGTTAATTCAATAAATATGTTGTTCAAATACAAACATTACCCATTGGGTTAAAAGGGTTGCCAGGATTCCCTGAGTAGACATAGATAAGGGAACTAAATTAAAGGTCAAAGACAATTAAAACAGTAAACGATATGCATAAGATCACAAATCAAACGTCTATATGTCAGGTCTGGGCAAGATTACATTAAAGCTCAAGGCTTTTAGTCAAAACTAAAAAAGGGTCAAGTACTTAAATTTCCAAGTCCAGAAGTTACTGAAAATAGGTTAATATCAAACAGATCCTGGAACAAGGCTATTATTGCATTAATGCTGATCATTGATAAATTCTGTTACTAACTACTTGATATCTGGTATCATCATCATATCCATGCTTATTTTCCACAGATCAGGTTTAATCCTCTACAGAGAGTAGGGCCTGCTTGACATGTCTTAATCTCCCACGCCACGCTTAGCGATCACAGGGGTTGATGGCAGTCATGTCCATCACCACCTGATCATTCCGCACATACTCCTCCCAGGTTTTCTTAGGTCTACCTGGGCTCTTATGTCATAATATTTCAGTTAATCTCACTGACATAATACAGGGTGACTTTTTGTAGTACCTTATTTAAAGTTTGATTATAAAAAAAGTAAGACATATATCCGCATCAATGTCATCATGAAACCAGAAACCATAAATTGATTGTTTTGCTTTATTCCAGACATGATCATTCCTAAGATGAGATTCATTTAAATACTTATGTGGCGGTTAATAAAACAAAAGATGTTATTGCACTAGATACAATTGTTATCAAGCCTACTACCGGAACTACTAATACATCTAAAGGCTATAAAGAAGGTCTGCATTACTCTGAAGACTCTTGAATCCACAAAATAAGATTTTCCTCTCATCCACAAGCTTTTGTGTGAACATTTTGTGGTCTAAAATATAACCCTTTAACAATAAAGCAAAATAGTAGGATGGTTCTTTAGCTGATGACTGTAGTGACATAATGTGTTGTTAGATACAGGTATTGTTTTTGTCAGATTTATTTGACCAAAAATCTCTTACCTGCAGCAGGTTGACCAAACACTGAAGGAGCAGCAGCAGCATTTGCTGGCATCCCTGATCCTGAACTGTTCCAGTTGATGGGTCCACCTGCAGGATGGCCTCCACTCCAGCTAACACCTGGGGGACCTGATGGGCTACCTGTAGGAGTCAATGCAAATGAGTTAACCCAAAAAGCTGATGTAACAGGTTCATGGAGAATAAAAAGATTGAATGTAAAGGATTTGTGTATGATTAAGTAACACAAGTTGTCAAACTACTGCCCTACCCTTGCTGTAATGATTCCATACTTTAACCATGTGAAAATCACAGCAAAGGAATAAAAATAAAAGCTGGAGACACTTGTAGAGGTGACGTATAATCCATAATTCCCCAACCAAATGTGAGGTACCTTACTATGTCTCGTTGGATTATGGAAAGACAGCATGAAAGATTTTTTCCCCAAACATCATAATGCAAGGTCATACTACCACAAGACCAACAATACTACCTGTGTATCCTGAGGTCTCCAGCTCATACGTCAGCTTTGCTTGGAGAATTACTCAAAATAAACTATCTCACTCCACAAATTTCCTCACTCAACCCAAGGGAAATAGTTACTCTGTAAAGGAAATCAAAGGTTGGGCTGGGATTTTGATAATACAAGCCTTTTGATAATACAAGCCTTAAACACAGAGAGTAAAATTGCTGCCCCTATCACTCGACTCAAGAAATGAAACCCTTTTCCTAATCATGTAAATATATCAACAAAAATTTAATAACAGCTTTCATTTCAACAGATATGAACATTTCAACTCCCTAAATTACTCACTAACAGGAGTACCCATGCTACTCTGGCCACCCCAGTTGACGGCATTGCCTCCCCATTCAATTGAGGTGGCTGTAGTGGTAGGAGTGCTGAATGCACAGTCCAGGTCAGCTAACGCTGCATACTTGTCGCTGATTGATGCAAATGTTGTTGCCTCGTTGGTCTGTGCTGGTGCTTGGGCTGCAGGAGGGGCATTTGTGGCTATGGGGGTCAGGCCCATTGGTTGAAGGGGAGCTGAAATATAGTAAGTCAGAAATGTAACTTGATATAATATCTAATTGGACAAAAAACCAGTGGGAATCAGGACTGCCTTTAGGAAATATTTAGTACCAATTTTGTTGAAAAAAATTTGTTTTTAATTAAATTGAGTTTAACTACATATGCCTCAATAAGATGAATCCATAATCTTAACCTGTTTTTGCTGTTGCAAATTACGAAAACTGAAAGCTAATCATCAAAGAATTAAACTGAATATACTAGATTAAAGTGCATTGAGTTTCCTTGGCAAGGAAATAACTTTATACTGAGTGTTAACACTTTAACAAGAAATTTGTTTTATTTAGATGTTCTACCAGTTGAGGTGACATGTGTCTATCCATTTATTGTTTTAATGAATTTTAATTATTTTTTTAAACAACTTGAACCAAGGTCTTTCAGCCCTTTTTTAAAGAGCTTGCTTATTCATCAGTGGTGATGCACAAAGTGTCTTGTACCATAGGCAGAGAAAGTAAGGAGCTACATTTTTTAAACTTGTGACATACATTTTTATTTGTTAGTGTTTGCACTTAAAATTATTCCATACATTTTTTTTAATTATTTAATGAATTCATTATTAATCAATAAAAAGTACATTTTTGTCAAAAGGTTGCAAAACCTGATTTATAATTTATTTCCATGTTTTCTATAACATAAAAGTTTGTTAAATCTATACTAAGAGTTGACTCACTGTTTGAGATGGGAAAGGCAGCTGATGGAGGTTGCTGTGACTGAGGTGAGGGTGAGCTTAGACTGTTGAAGTTGCTGAAATCAGCAAAGCCTCCAGCAAATCCTCCTGGGGAAACAAAAATCATTTTTAGTCTTTTCTTACGACTATAATTGAAAAAACACACTGGTCAATCAAAGATCATCAGAATTTAGATAACATAACTTTGATAAAAACCTGTAAAAGCACATTATGCAGCTTGTATTCTCTTTTAGATTTTAGTGTCCGGTTTCCTGCAGCACATTCAACTGTTAACTAGTGTTAATCATACTATAGCTTTTAAGATTTTTATTTTTATTTATTAACAAGATGATGAATCTTCGTATTTACTATTTACAAATGTCTTTTTGGATCTGTTCTCATAGATTTAGTCGTAAAATAACAACATTTAAAAGAGAAATAAAACTCACAAAACATGCTAGTTTAGAAAAAAGTAGAATTACATTATCTCCAAAACTAACAGTTAAGATGTATAAGCATAAAAGAACACTAATAGACTTACCATCAGAATTTGATACAGGGGCGGGAGTGTTGGATGCAAAGGGATCACCACCAAGTTCACCTAAGAGGTCAAACCCTGATGAAGGTTTAGCTGGTGCAGCAGCAGGAGCAGCTATATTGTTTGGTTGAATGGAAGCAGGAGCTGTGGCTGGTGCCTTGAATGCAGAAGGTAGAGGGACAGACACTGGTGATGGCTGAACAGTGAGAATAGACAATTAGATGTCAGTCAAGGAAATGGAAATATCATAATCACTATAAAAATAAGGAAATAATTTCTTTGAATTCTGTCAGTATCTCAATACATATACTTAACGCCACAATTATTCGAACGATTTTGCGTGCGCTTTAACACCACAATACTTGAGCCAACATCTACGTG
>JAUUEB010162889.1:0-14252 GCA_032362205.1 Clione limacina
TATATATAGCGCTTAAATGACCACTTTGAGTCGATAGCGCTGTATAACCTTACATAAATAAATTTAAAAAAAATTCATTTGTCCATGACAGCAGTACTGAGCGTGCATCTCAGTTAGTCATATGAATTGCGCGATATAAAGTAGTGCCGTAACGCAGTTCCTCTATTTGTTTATTACTATTATTTACCGTGCAACTAATAGTTATGCAGAAAAACACAGAGTAAAGAGTCTTTTACTGTTTTGTCTTTGTATTTTCAAAGAACTTTTGTCAGTTTTGCTTTAGTTTTCATCCATTTTGAAGCTTCAAACGTTTGTCTCGACATGGCAAAGTGTTTTTTAATTAAGGGTTGCTAGAAAATGCTATATTCAAACAATGGATATGATGTGTCTATGCAACTCAAAGGGGAAAATTAAAAAATTTGTCTCAAGTTTTGCACAAAGACTAAATAATCCGCACCATTGTGACTGGCATTGGTGAAAAGGCATTGACTTTGCACATTAATTGAAATAAGTACCAATAGCAAGCATCAAAGAACAGTCTAGTTAGTGCTATGATGAAAAAGACAGTTCTCACCACTGTGACTGATTTTGAAATCAACTCGAGAGTCCTAAAGTCAGATGACTCCAACACAATGCCAAGTATATTGGAAATTTCGATTAAAATGCCCTCCATGGAACAAAATTTACAATTGCTGGCAGTCACCCTGATAATTAATATATGATAAATATGGTTAGGTAAAGAGTGCATGAATAAGATTTTTGAAACCTTTTTTGTTTTGTAAATACACAGTATAACAGTCAGTCCGTATAACTAGTTGACAGTCTAAGAACACTGGACTGGATAATTTAAGCATGTTTTAGTCTAGTAGCAGTGCTAATAGGTGGTATACTAGATCCATGGACATAATCGGGTGTTTTGGTATGAGAGAATGCAAAGAAAGCAATCAGCCTACCAGTTCATGAGATGATTCACGGAAGCAGAGACCAAAGAGATGGCGTTCAATTGTGGCAAGAAACGGACATTCCCGGCCATGGAAACAGTCAATCGGTTACTGCTTAGGTCTGAAATTTTGCTTCCAAAATCTACCAAACCTTGGTCTGAAATTTCTGTATGAACCCTGTTTTCAAGTATAGATTTTTCTCTTTTTATGCATTTAAAGAAAATCTTTTATTGTACCTTCCCTTCCAACAGAGGCGTGACTATTCAGCCCTAACAAAGTTTTTGCCCCCAAAACAAGAGTATGTGATGTCTATACGCTTAAGTGATGTACAGATTGACTTGTACACGAAGTACATGGAGCTGTCAGGTCAGGGGGTCGATGGCGTCTTCAACAACAAAGGAGCTCGACTTTTCAAAGACTACCAGAACCTTATGAAGATTTGGACACATCCATGGGTCTTGAAATTAGCTGAGATCCGAGATGAACTCAAGGTCAGTCTTGTCATTGTTCATGTTGGAGGGTGGAAGGAGAATAATTTTTATTTGTTGTGGGGTGCCTACTTTAAGTTTAAGTAGGTGTTAGATAGAGATGCCTGATTAAGCAAAACATCAGTGTCGTCACACAAGTGCCTTAATTATAATTTAAGCTTTGATGAAACGCAATAAAGGTCATCTTAATCAGCCTCAGGCCACACTACTATAAATGGACTTATGCAAACATTGTTTTTGTAAATATTGCCTTTGTAACAATATTTTGATACAGGCAAAAGAGCAAATAGCTATCTGCTGAACATGAAAATGTGATTCTGATTGGCTAGTAGACGCCCTCTATCTGTATAAGCTAGGGATGGGCAAATCATTACTTATTCAGTGCTCAATAGTTTAAAGAGCTTAATCAATATTCCAAAATAAGTTAAATTTTATATTTTTATCCCATTGGTTTGTTCTGTTTAGAATGAAATCAATAAAATTAAGGTGAAAAAACATCAAAGTCTTATTTTTTCTCTTTGTACAGTTAACAACCTTATTTCTTTGATCTATAAACAAAGGGAGGTAAGTTATTGAACTTTTTATTAATCTTTTGTATGTAGTAACATCTCTTGTTTAAAATTACAAATATCATTTAACATATCAGATACTGATTTAGAGCGATACAAGTACTGGTTAGTGCCCATCCCAATTCTGTCAACATATTTTTTCATTCACCTTAGTTTTTTTTTAATTGAACATTTTGCAGAAACCATTTGATGATGAGGATTCATTTATTGATGAAGATGAATCCGATCGTGATGAGCGGTCATTCTCAAGTTCTAACTCATCTAGTAGTGATGAGGATGGCAAAAAAATGAGTGACAGTGGTGGTGAGGGCACCAGTGCAGGTGCAGGTCAGAAAAGAGGCACTCGCAGGACGAGAGCAAAAGCAAGGTAATTAAATTATTATCAATTGTTCAGTATCTATTTTTTTTACCCATGATAACAGAAAAGCATGTTAAAGATACTGAAAGAGATTTTAATGTATTTTTAGGACAATTTTCTATTAATGTTTGTTTTGAGAAATTTTGCCTTTTCTTCTCCTCTTTTTGTCCCGTCAGACAAGAGATTCTTCTTTCAGTGATGAAAGTACACCAGTACATTGCATGTCCGTAGACAGCCATTGAGCTTCTGATGTTCAGTCATGAGGTTGGGCCATTTATATTACATGTTCCTCAGATGTTAATGAATGATTGTAGGATATGTCTTGTGGTTTGAACCTGGATTGAACTTATTGATCGATCATGTGATGCCAAAAGCATTTATGGCCAATTCCGATTCTTAAGATGGTCGGTCACCTGCTCTAGTTTTTTGAACGTGTGATATCGTCAGTACTGAAGAATTGTGAAAAGTTTACATTTTGTTTTTCTGTTGCTTGGCCTTTATGATGGTCTTTTGAAACTTGATCTTTTAGAAGTCACTTTGGTCTTGCCTAGATCCATCCCGCCTATGCAGTCCAGAGTGATTAGAGCACAGAAATGGCATCCGTAAGAACAACAATTTCCCTGCAAGTTTTTACTTTTTGAGCTACCTGTATTGCTGTTTCAGATTTAAAGTTTTATGACAGGGTCTCTTTTTAAAAACATAGAATTCATTATTTGTCACTAGTCACTAGTTTTCTATTTTTCCACCTTTCTTGATATTTATTGTGCTTTGTTCTCAGACGTAGAGCAGGGGAGGAAAGTGATCCAGAGGAAGTTATTCAGGAATGGAAATCTAAAACAAGGAATGTGGATGGCGTAGAAGTTAAAGAAGAAGAGGTAGAGACCGCTGTGACAAGGGAGTGGTGGGCTCAATTTGTTGTGGAAGATGATAAGAACAAGGTGGAGCTCAGCAACAAACTGGCATTGCTTTTTGAGATTCTACGCATGGCTGAGGAGATTGGAGATAAAGTGTAAGCCTCAATTCTTTTTTCAAACAGATATATCACATTCGAGTAAATGGACTTGAAAGGACAAGACTAGGTTTTGTTCTTTTGGAAAAAAGAAAAAGAGCACTGAAACAAAAGTAATCAATATAGTTTTTGTTAAGGCCAATTTAATCACCCTTTAGCTTAAAATCTACATATTATGTTTTACAACTCATTCTGTATATTCTTCTATATGTCATGCAAGTAGATTTATTTTATCAAAGACGCCATTAATTTGATCTTTGCTAAAAAAAATCGTTACAATTAATTTTTAAATCTTCTATTATTTTTGTAAAATGAAAATAAAATTAATCTCATATTAATATGTTTTTTTTTCAATTTTCAGATTGATATTTAGTCAGAGCATCCTGTCTTTGAACATTATTGAAAATTTTCTTGAAACCATTGACTCTAAGTTTCAACAAGAGTGTGACAAAGAACAAAAAGAAGACACTGAAAAAGAAAAACCTGTGAGTGCAATTAACCCTAAACTGTATCAAGTTAATACACATAGTAAAAAACGAAATATTCAAGTAAAAGTGACACTGAACTGCTTAATTTTGAAATGACAGGGCGTGTTTCTTCAGAATTGTGAGAAGTTTTTAAGTTGAAAAATAGCATTTTAAAAATAAAAGACAAACAGGTACACATTCACTGTGAGTAGAAACTGTCTGGACAAATAACAAAGAATATATATGTAGGGAAAAACTCAAAAGGGGCTATAACTCTGTAAAAATCTTGTATTTAAATTTTTAAAATGTCAAGAGTCCTTGGTTTAACAGTATGGCCATAGCACACAGAAATTGGAAAAATTGTGAAAAATAACTTTACAAAAAAATTAGAAAATGGCTTTAAAAGATCCTCTTCTCTGTGAAAGGTTTTCATGTTCTTCTGTTATTATTGCCCTTCCTTTCAGATAAGTCAGTTCTTAAATATTTTCTTTGCTTTTTTTATTAATTTATTTAACTGATAGTGAGAGAAGTTGCAAAGAAAACTTCGAATTGAAATGGATGACAATTCTTCAAAATCTCTCAGAGTTGGCTAATTTAGTGAAGGAACATGAGCAAGAACTTCCCTATATGGCTTTGGCCTTTGCAACTTCAATCTTTAAGAGTGATTCTAGCCATTGACTGTTAATAAACTTTATAATCTATCTAATAAATCTGTTGTGCAGGAAGAGGAAACATTTGGACGTAGTTGGGCCAAAGGCCTGGACTACTACCGCATGGATGGTTCAACCAGTGCTCCAAACAGACAGGCATGGGCTCAAAGTTTTAATGATCTGGAGAACTACAGGTTAGTCATTTCTCTTGCATTGGGATTGCCTTCTTAACAAACCTGTAAACAAAGTAGTGGGAAGTAATTGTTACATTCTCCTTTAATGGTTGTATAGCAGTTCGGTTAATCCCTTAAATGGACCAGGTTGGATGCCTGTTTCCTAAACAGGTATGTTATAAAATTATGAATTTAATTTTAAATCGGAGTACACTATCAATATTTGAAACAGCTTTCAGAATGTTAAGGTCTTGTTGAATAAAAAGACAGCAGATTATGTTGCATAAAAAGACAGCAGATTATACATGTGCTGAATAACAAATAACATTGTTCATGAATGTGACTCTATTTTAAGAATTTATTAAGCTTGTCAGAGATGATTCAATTTAACTTAACTCATCTGTACAGGACAAGGTTGTTCCTCATCTCTACAAAGGCTGGTGGATTAGGTATCAACTTGGTTGCCGCTAACAGAGTAATCATCTTTGATGCTTCATGGAATCCTTCTCATGACGTACAGTCCATTTTCAGAGTTTATCGATTTGGACAGACAAAGCCATGTTACATCTATCGCTTCTTGGCACAGGTAAGGAGATATTCATGGGGAAACTACTTTTCTGTTCACAGAAATAATGATAGAACAAACACTTTGGTGCCTTACTTGCTCAAACAGCATCTTCTATCAGATTTAAAAGGGTCCTTGTTACTTAATTAGTAACTGAGCGCATGGCTTCTTTTCTGTTAGAATAGAACTGAAGTCCTCTCCATAGGCAAAAGTAATCTGTTGGATATGGCTTTATAAATTAGCCTGTATTGTAGTATACTTGTCTGATGCCATAGCAATATATAGATAGCACTTAAATGACCTTTTTGAGTCGATAGTGCTGTAAAACCTTACATAAAGAAAAAAAATACATAAAAACTGATTTTCAGAAATACCCTGAGAATTGCCAAATTTTCAGAAATAACCAGGGAATTTGTTTTCATGTGTTATGAAGACATCATATCCGTTTTCAATAGATTTTTGACACTACCTCATAGAGGAATCGAATATCTCCCCTATTATTTGAGACCAACTTTAGTTGCTTTTTGGGCTAAGGAAATCATGCATTCATTTTGTTATGTGCAACTTATTTCTTCTACATATTACATTTCTTTTTTCTATCTTTTACCAGATGGAAGACTTTGTTACTGAACTCATTGAGAAAGAAGGCATGTCAGATACTGAAGTTACTATATCGGTAAGATTATTTAATATTCCAAAGTAATGGTACTTGGGCAACTTTTAATTTCAAATGTGTTTTTTACATTGAGGCTTGGACAAAATTATTTGAGATGAAACTAGACTAGGAGAAAATATTGATTTAGGGAGTTTTTTTTAAGCATTTGCAGAAATGCCAAGTGCCCCTCATTTTGCGGGACAGTCCCACATTAGAGGGTGGTGTCCCGCCCGCAAAACAACAAAACTTGTTAAAAAAGACCCTGTTTGCTACTGGTAAAATCAGAAGGTGCACACCAGTGTGGACACATTCTTGAAAAATCCATGGGAAGTATGCATTTTCGGGTCAATTGGCCGACCATCTGAATGAACCTTGGTTTTGTCCAGAAATCTTCATGACCTCATCTTGCATCACAGTCAGACATGGGTACGAAGCAGGCTTCGCTAAGCCACAGTTGTTTTTCAGAGCTGGCTTCGGCTTTGTGTTATTTTTCAGAGCTGGCTTCGGCTTTGTGTTATTTTTCAGAGCTGGCTTCGGCTTCGTGTTGTTTTGAGATGTTGGCTTCGGCTTTGTGATATCCAAATCCATTCAAAAGTGTTAAAATGTTAAATAGACACTGTTTACAAGGTACACAGCACTTTTTTTTTTTACTGAAATAGGTTGATTTAACCTTTTTATAGAGTTTTCTAAAAACAAAGGCTTCGGCTTCGTGTTATTTTTTAGAGCCGGCTTCGTGATGTTTTGAGATGCTGGCTTCGGCTTTGTGATGTGTCTTGGCTTCGGCATGTCTGATCACAGTGTACCATTCTTGGCAAAAATCCTAACATAAAAATTGGACCAGAAAAGACGAAAATCGGCCGTTGAACGTACCAAAAACACAAAATTTAACAGCTGAACACACTTCCCCGGCGGGACTCATGTTTTCTTAATTTTAAGCTGCCAGCCTTCCGTTTTTCGATAGATTTATAACACTATGGCTTACTAAATTTAATTCCCTTTCATTTGAGACCAACTTTATCAAAATTAGTTGATATTTGACCAAAATATTGCTATTTTAGTATTCATATCGCCTATTTTTTTTTTAATACCCGCAAATCCGTTTTCATGAGTTTTAGGACATCAACATTTTGTTTTTCGATAGATTCATAACACTATCTGTTAGTGAATTACATTTTCCTTTATTTGAGACCAACTTTATAAAAATCGGTTGATATTTGACCAAGATAGGGCTAATTTAGTACTCATATTGACTATTTTTTTGTAAATCCTGCGAATGAGATTTTGGACGCAAGCCTTCCGTTTTCCAATGTATTTATGACACTATCGTTGAGAAGAACATCTTCCCTTTCATTTAAGACCAACATTATCGGATTAGGTTTATATTTGACTAAGATGTTGTCCAATTATCATACCTACCAGACCTTCAAGAAAAAATTTCGTTAAAGATAAAGACTCATTTTCAACATTGCCTTAGCAACAGGGTTAAATTAATGAAGGTTTTACATTAACTTAAGGGGAGGGCATAAAGGATGATTGAAAGTTGCGATCCGATGTGTACTTACATTTTTCCACCCTAAAAAATCTCCCTGTTTTGTGTCTCAATCTCCCTAATTTTTTTCACAAATCTCCCTGGTGCTGTCTCAGAGGGTTGGCAACTCTGGATCTAATTGGATGGAAGACTATACACCTCTTTAAAAGAGCCTACAGCAGAGAGGATTCATATAAATATAATAATAAAACTTTCTATTTATTCAAGAGTATGGTTTGGACAAAGAACAAGGTTTTTAGCTCTAAGTATACAAGAGCTTTCTTCCATATAAAGACATTTTAATCTAGTAAAAAAATGTACAACATCAAAACTGACAGTGCTGATAAAATATTTCCTACAGAGGGCTAGATATGGTGATCATCACATGTACAATTTTTCTTTCAGAACCAGTTGAAGGCTCCAAAACTTTTGAATACAAAGATATGATTGAGCGTGACAGAAGGAGGTGGGTCAAGGCTGATAAAAATGGTGACAACAAACTGACAAAGGAGGAGTTCCAAGACTTTTTACATCCCGAGGAAGCTGAACACATGAGAGATATTGTTGTCTTTGTAAGTACTCAACTATTTTCACCTGGGCCGTATCTGACAAGCATATATCAGCCGTCTTTTACCACTTCCCAGATGTCTTGTTTCCAAGTTTCATACTATGCGGGTAGGACAATGATGGCTAGAAATTAGGCCACCAAAAGAGATGCCATGGCTTAGTCAAGATGTCATAACAATCTTGTTAGAGATAACTAAATTTCATAGACTGACGCTATATTGAAGAGAAATGGTCGCTTGTGGTAGCGAGTAACACATTTCCCACACTTATCATACTCTGAAAGTTGTTCAGCTGTTAATTAAACAATCAAATTCATGGAAATGAGTATTGTCCTATATTCTAACAAAGTAGGGGTTAGGCAATGTGCTTGTACCAATGGATGCATTAATTGATTTTATGTGTTTAAGTTGTGTTGAGTTTTTTTCTCTGGATTACTTAGCTTTCTGTGAAAGTTTTAAATTTTGTTTCTAAATATAGTTATGATTCCAAACATGTTGTTAACATCTTTGTTGTACTATTTTCCTCCCTTTAGGAAACTCTTGAGGATATTGACAAAGATGGAGATGGATACATCAGTCTTCAAGAATACATTGGTAAGTTTTTCTACTTATTCAATAGGAAATAGTTTAATTTTATTTCATGTCTACGACTTCCTGTCATTTTTGCTACTATTGTAGAAACAATATTTAAGCATAGAATCTGTTTGGAAAATCTGTCAAGTCCTTCGATGATTTGACTGTTGGAACATAATTCTCCTGGGTTTCGAGCCTGAAATATGCTTAAAAGGGAAAATATGTGAGTTTTCCTCATCTGAGCAAACTGTTGCAACTCCACCTGTCCTGCCTTGAAATGTTACCTATACTCAGTATTTTTTTGATAGTTTTTTTTACTGAGAATTTGGTATTTATGGAATAATGAGATAAGCTATGTCTTTAATTAGGCTAATTTAAAAAGAGAAGTAATTATGACTTAATTGCTTTATTTTGTCAAGTTCAAATGTGGAGAAATGTTTTTGCTTTGTTGTCAAAACAAGCAAGAACTGGTTGCTGTTGCTTTTTTACCAATTTCTTAATCCTCAAACATTCGAGCTTTTGTAACTTTTCTGTTGGCAACTTATAAATCAGTGTGCTCTTATCGAGCACATGTCCTAAATCCTTGATAAATGCACATCGATTAAGATAAAATGACGTTTATGACTTCAATGTCAATTCTAGTACAAGGTACATAAATAACAATTTGTGATTTTGCTGAGTGAGATTTCGAATTAGGATAAAAATAGCATAAACCCTTACATTTGATCATTTAATCTCAAAAGAATGTTGGTACAAACTACAAACTTGAGTTTACTGTTATATTTATTTTAGAAATATGAATTTGATATATATATATATATGACCAAATTTGATGTGCATGTTGATAATTACAATGTAGATGATATTTGGGGAGACGATGATGATGATGACGAAGACGATGATGAAAAAGACAAAGACGGTGAACCTGAATGGGTGAAGACTGAGAGGGAACAATTTCTTAACTTCCGTGACAAAGACAACAACGGAAAACTGGATAAGGAAGAGATCAAAGAATGGATTATCCCAGAAGATTATGACCATAGCTCAGCAGAGGCTGCTCACCTCGTCAAATCCTCAGATGAAGATAGGGTTGGTTGACTTTTTGATGCTCATCTTCAAGCTTGAGAAAAAAGAAAACTCCAGATAGGATGAATTTTCCTCAAGCCTTGATGATGTTTAAAGCAGTTTGAGTGCCATGTTTTACTTGTTTGTTTGTAATTTCGCAAGGAAACCTTTTTGGTGAACAATGTTTTTTAAATCATAAGTAAATTTATTTTCAAGACAATGAAAAAAAAAGACAAGTAAGCATGGCATTCAAATGTTGTGGGTGGTTCTGTAGATAATATATGTGTGGCAGTACAAGAAAGGCAAGTGTTTGTCATTGGAAGGATGCATACTATTTAATGTTCTTAAAATGTGTTGAAGATTTAAGTTTTTTAAATGGCTTATAGATTGAAAAATGGTTGATCTATAATGCAATTGATTCAAAATCTTTGAAAATCAGAAATAAGACAACATTTCATTTGGTATGCATCTGAAATTCTTGGGGTGCTACACATATAATTGTCACCTAGTATATCATAGATGTCATATATCATACTTATTTTTTGACCTCATCCCCTCTTCTTGTCCCATTCTTCATTTTCTCTTTATGTACCAACTTGCACTTCACACGCCCCCTTGTACCACACTCAACTGCTCCCACTGAATGCTACTTTCTCGGACTGTAGCTGACTTGTGGCCACGTAGTGCACAGGATGAAGGTGAAGAGGAACCTGACTGGATTAAGTCAGAACGTGAACAGTTCACGGAGTGGCGCGATAGGAACAAGGATGGGAAAATGGACAAAGAGGAAGTAAAGCATTGGATTATCCCCGATGACTTTGACCACTCAAAGGCTGAGACAAATCACCTTATATTAGAGGCTGATAGCGACAAGGTAGTCATATGATTCCTCCTTTCTTTTTCTTCTTGAACTTATTCGGATGATTGTCAAATCTTTTTGCATGATCAGGTTCTTAAACTCTTCTTTTTAGGAAGCTTTTGTTAAGTGGTTAAGGCTTTATGTGAAATTCGTTCTACTTTTATTAATATTTCTTATTAATGGTGTTTGGTGAATTTATTTCATCTTATATGAATTACTTAGTCAGGGGTTGGATAATAGCTTTGAAATTTGCTTTACATTTTTAATCAATGATGTTTGTGCACAAGCATAGGGAATCTTATGTTTGTTTTCCTTTTAAGCAGAAAAAGATATTTTGATTTTTTATAGTGTGAAGGATGTAGAAGTGAGAAGGTTTATCGACCATTCATTTAACTCCTCTTGAGTCCTACAGACAAGACTAAACAAAATGATTTTTGTGTGTGAGAATGAGGGTCACAGTTTTTAGCTTTTTATTAGTGTCAAAGTTTATAGCCAAAGCTTAATCTTTGTTTAAGAATGAACATAACTCAATTCCAAAATCATTGAACGCACATCTTAAAGATCTTTCACTCATGTCCCCGTCTTTATTTTACTATATAAATATTAATTAGTATTAGAAAGGATGTAAGCCTGAGCCATGAAGTGGTTGCTGATCATTTTGGTATAATAAGTTGTTTAGACTATAGTTGATTACACTTCACAAAGAAAGAAAAACAATTAAACTACACTCACATTTTTAGTAGTACTTTCGCCTAAGCAAGGCCTTTTCATACATGTCTAAACGACTTATTATACCAAAATAAATATTAATTCTTTTCTATTTTATCACATTTTTTAATTAGATTACTCACACACTTTTTGTTTCATTTATGGTCTCGCTTTCTTTTTACTTTTTTTCTTATTTTATTTCAATTCCTAATGAACATGTCTGTTCTCAAAGATGTAAAGTGATTATGATATAAATGAGAGAAAAGGATAATGATACATTGATATGTTTATAACTTGCAATTATTAATCAAAGTACAACTTCCCTTTGTATCTTATATCTGGGTTTGAACTGACATGAATTATGTATTTTCAACTCTTTTTTTTTTTACAGAATAAGATATTTTCAGGATTTACTTAGGTCTTCAGCTTTTTTTTTGTTAATATGTATGGGATTTTTTTATCCAGCTTTTCATTTCTAAATTTGTTTGCTTGCGTTAATTTCAATGGGTCAAGCAATTGCTCTTCTTTTCCTGGTAGATTATTGCTGCATTATCCAATCATAACTGTTTCAAAATAGGAAAGGGTCATCTGGAAATTAGTCTTATTTTTTATGTTAAGTATTTAGTTAAATGCTAGGGTGGTTTTAAGTAAGTTTTTCGGTTAAAAAGCTCTATATGTATGATATATAATTCGCAATATTAATCTCAATGGGGAGTTGGTTCTTTTTTCCATTTTGGTGAGACTTACTTTAAATGAAAATGGCACACACAGCATAGTTTGAAGCCTTTATAGCATCCTTTGTGGATATATCTCTTGCTTCTTCAAATTATATTTCTCTGGGATCAGATTTAACAAACTGCTTCTCCTTCTGTTCTGGTGCAAATATGTAAACAATTGTCTTCTTGTTGTACTAATTGGAACTCTAAATATTGATCAACGCTTGAGACTTGATAAGTGTTGTTGAAATTGCAGAGTTGCTAACCCTCCCGTAAAAACCGAGAGACTCCTGTTTTTTGCCATTTTTGGCCATTATTCTCGGCCTCCCGGGAAAAAACATTCTTGCTCCCGTATTTGAAAATTCTTAAATGTTTAACGCACCTAAAAACACAAAATTTGACAACTGAACACACTTCCCCAGGACTCCTGTCTTGAGTTTTGGGACGTACACTCAACGTTTGTCGATAGATTAACGACACTATCGCTTAGAAAATTATCCCCTTCTTTTGGCACCAACTTTATCAAGAAGAGTTTATATTATATTTTACAAAGATATATGGCTATTTTAGTACACATATCGCAGATTTTTAAGAAATCTCTGCAAATCTGTTTTCATGAGTTTTGGGACGTCAACCTTATGTTTTCACAAAGATTCAAAACACTATCGCTTAGAGAATTATATAATGTTTCATTTGAGACCAACTTTATCAAAATCGGTTTCTTTTTTACCAAGTTATGGTTATTTTAGTACACATATTGCCAATTTTTTGGAAATCCCTGCAAATTCGTTTTTAGTGAGTTTAGGACTATTAATGATGAAGATGATGATTCCTTTTATCTCCAAAATTCCTCCTTGCTTGATTGGGATGGTTCTGTTTTTTTTTAAACAGCAGGTCAGCTATATTCTCACATTTTTTGAGGGGCTTGAGAGAGCATTTAATGGCCTGAGGGCATGGCTTCTTTTCTGTTAGAATAGAACTGAAGTCCTCTCCATAGGCAAAAGTAAACTGTTGGATATGGCTTTATAAATTAGCCTGTATTGTAGTATACTTGTCTGATGCCATAGCAATGTATAAATATAGCGCTTAAATGACCTTTTTGAGTCGATAGTGCTGTAAAACCTTACATAAAATAAAAAAAGATTTCATTAACAGTACTTGCATGTCCCTCTGGGCGAACGGAAGCACCAAAGTGTTAACGCAAAACATATGTTAAGCATAAACATGTGAATGGCAAAAACGTGTGTTAAAAGCAGTATGCTGACGCAAAAATTCAGTCAACAACATTTGACTTCGTTTAGGCCCTACCCTCTGTAGAGGATTAATCCCGGCAAATAAACATGGATATGATGATGTTAGAGTTAAAGCGAATGATCGTGAAAAAGAAGAAGACATACACATTTATATAGTAAATTTAACACTTCTTGGTTTAATTAAATGACTGTTAAAGTATCAACCTCAATTTATAGTTCATTGCGCTCTAAGTTTCTGTATGTCGAAATTTTAAGATTATAAATCTGTATTCAAAAAATAAATTGGTGGCACCCATGGGCAATTTTCCTAAAACAATAATCATTGGTGTTGTTGGAGTGATTATTAGAGTACGTAGAGTACACTTTTAAAAAATCAATTTATACCTTTTAAGCCTTTTTTTTTACTTCAGGAGGATTGGCAAATCTGCAGTTATTTAGACAAAATGAAACATTTGATTAAATTATAATTTAAATAAAATATTATAATATGGAAATGTTTACTGCTACATACAGGGTTTGTATGTAATGTTTATTTTTTTTTTTTCAAACAGGCTACTGTTGAGAAGAAGCTTTCGCAGATGATCCTTGATAAAAAGTTTCATGGTAAGTCATAAGCCTGTATTATTATTTGCATGTCATTTAGGATTGTAAAGGATGGTTGACAGAAGTACAAGGAGAAACAAGTACAAAATCACCAACTGTGTCCATTGTGAAGTAAACACTCAAGCTTGAAATTAAGCTGTCTCATCCCCTTCTGATTTTCAATTAATCTAAATCAATTACCTGATATGCCTATTAAGTCAATAAACAATCGAAGTGTGACTGAGCCTGTATTTTTTGCTTACAAATGCTATGGCTTGGCTTTATGCTTGTAGTTCAATTCGTTAACTTTACTTATTTTCATCTTTGTGAATTACTTTGTTATAAATTGCATTTAATACAAAATATATTTTTAGATAAATTATTGTCACTAAAAATGAAAAGCATTCATGATTAAATGGAATGGATGACAAGGGCTTCAGGATAGAGGGAGGAAAGTCTTGGATAGAGGGTTCTTTGAGAAAATTATGGGTCTGCCGAGAGCAGTACTCCAGTGACTCAAATAATGG